>JAOVVO010000122.1:0-154463 GCA_028564675.1 Onchocerca lupi | reverse complement strand
ATAATAATAATAATAATAATAATAATAATAATAATAATAATAATAATAATAATAATAATAATAATAATAATAATAATAATAATACTAATAATAATAATAATAATGTACGATAGTCACAATTATTTTTGTTTTATTACTCTTATCCTATACTGTCCCTTACAGCATCTCTTACTGCTTGAAATTTCCAACTTTTTCATTTTTCTCATTAATTAAATAACACATTACTTGCTTATTGATAATTTTTAATGTTATATTTTTGAAGAAAATAACTTGTATTTTTGAAATAAAGATATGAATAATACAAATTTATTTTTGCGCTAAAATCTGACTTACTAACTGAGGATGCAGTAAAATCCATAAGTATTGGCTGGTATAATAATGGATAAAATCAATAATGGATAGATAATATTCATACTCTGATCAATGATAGTTACAACAAAATTTTAATGCCTTTTCTTTAAAAGTTTTTACAAACTTTATCAAAATATTATTTTCTTGTAGGATGTGAAATAATAATTAATTTTCGGAAATTCCCAGGAAATTGTTTGTTTTATCGAATTGCAATAACCTGCTAATATCAGTCAAAATTTCCTTGGGTGGATTAATGAAACGGTCACAATGATAGAAAATAAATGGGTTAAAAATAACATCGAATTCATTTATTGATCTGACCTATGATACTTCGTCATTTTTATTTCAATTTAATTCGGTGATTTCTTCTTTTTTTCTAAATTAAAAAGAATTTTAAAGAATTTATTGCATTATAGATTATACATATATTCAACTTCAAACATTCTGATTTGAATACTAAATAATTCAACTTCAAATGATTTAAATTTCCGATTTAAATATTGAATGATTCAATTGATCAAAACATCATTTATTCAATTTTGGATTTTCATGCTTAATTGAATTTATCAAATTATACATTGCAACAGAACGGAAAAAATAAATTTATGACATTAAAAATTATTGAATATTACTACGAACTTAAATAATTTTCAATACTATTTCACACACACACACACACACACACACACACACACACACACACACAACACACACATACACACATAATATCTAGAATATCCTTACTGGTAAAATAGCAACAATAGTGTTTACATCTTCAAACATTACTGTTTATCAAAATGAGATGGCCAAATGGATACGGTCATGTTATTGTCATTTAGCATTAGCAGAGATGTTAATGTATTTTAGCAACTCCTAGTAGCACCTTAAGATCAACTAAGTGACAAAATGAAATATACATATTTGGATATGTGTGCATGCCCATGAGTGTGTATGTGTGTGTGTGGGTGTGTGTGTGTGTGTGTGTGTGTGTATGTACCTGTACCTTTGGGTAAATATGATAATAACCTGAGATGTGATGAAGTTCTAAATGGATAGTAAATGAGATGAGTGATTTACTGAATGCATGACAATTTATGCATACTGCTGGAGCATAATGTTTACATTAATATTCAAAAGATAAGCTTCGCCCTTCTTTCTTCCCTTTTCATTGAAGATTTTATCAATAATTTAAAGGTATTTTATAATTTTGCTATATCAATTTATTCACACGTGATACAAAAATAATGAATTTACATCACTTCATTTTCATTCTTTTCTAAAATTCATTCTTTTGTTTTATTTGTTTTCTTTTTTTTTGATTTCATATATTAAGTATTCATATCATAACCAAACAAATTCGACATCATTCAAATTCAGTATGTACACACACACAAGCACACACACATACACACACACACATCAATGAATTCATCGTTATTGTTTTCAATGAAAAGCCAGCGAGAACGGGATAATGAGGGATGAGGAAATGCGAAATATTGCGAGATATAAGTTAAAAGGCAGATGGCACTTTCCATCCTGTCTATCCGATAATAAGTAGTTATAGGTAAAAATGTTTTTATCGCTTTAGCAATAGGAGCAGCAGCACTTCTTCAATCATTACTGATTAAAATCCTGGATATGAAACAGGTTTTTCGGTATATTCTATCAGCAGATGTCCTCTCTTATTCTCTCATTTCCCCCTTCTTTCTTATTAAAATGATATTTAAATCCATCCATCCTGTTATAACCGATTTATTTCAAACCTTTGCCCAGAAAGCTTGTGGATTTCCATATTGGATTATATTATGCCGTTCACAATCTCCTCTAATTACTTTTTATTCCACTTCGTTGAACTTCGTGCAACTCACCAGACAGGGTCAGCCCTAACGCACATCAAAAATTTGGCCGTCTACTATACGATGGTAGTACATTAAAATCTTACAACGATTATAGGTTGCATGTGACGAGAAGTTCTTCTTTCTTCATCTTTAATCCATTCCTCTTACCCCTTTCTCAAGAGATGCATAATCTGATTTTTCGACATTTCGCAAGAACAGTTCTTTCCAAAGTACTTTTCGGTACCAGTGATATTAATCGATCAAGTTATGACCTAATTATCTGATAGAATTACCGATTAAGTTCAATTGTTTCACAGTTCGTTGCGAATTGTCGAACCGGAAATGTGTCCCATTAAAGCGATTAAAATTTTACGATATATTAAAAACTCTTTTTTCTTAATTTACTTAGCTATTACAATTTTCCTTACTATCTTAATTTACTTTACTATTATAAATTTACTACTAAAACATTTAACTACGAAATTTCACTGGAAATAAAAAATAACAATGATCAAGCAATGTTCAAACAGAACTGTGTTACAGATGATTCGAGGAAACTGTAAAGATATTGACCCAAGGCACTAATTATCCTAAAAAAATTAAAAACAAAAATATAATGATCCATCGCAATTCTGGACAAAGCAGTCATAAAATATCAATGCCATATAGCCGTGAAGTAATGTGACAAACAAGAGGCCTGGAATAAGTACGATTTTTTTCGGTCACAACGAGTTTATTCTGATAATGGTGCCCGATATATCTTATTAAAGTGGAATAAAACAGAATTCAATTTCATATTTATTTTATATTATATTTTATTTTATATGGTTAAATTCTTGGCAAATCTTAACGAAGCATTTCTTCAAATTGATCTACAATGTGACATTACTACACAGTGCGTTATATAAAAACTCTATTCTAAAATTTTATCACTGGTAAGCACCTCTGGAACTTGTTCAACAATTTTGTTCAATATATCATCATTAATTTTCAAATTGCTTTTCATAGATCCTTTTCTCGGCGGAATATACATATCAGATAATAGCAATTCATGCAGTGTTTTCGTTGTACGCCTATTGTATTTGCTGAGTAGTCTCTGTAGCATAAACAATCTTTTAGCCTGAAATATCAGATATTGCACAAGAATAAACCAAGACTTAATCATCAATATTTGACAGAATAAAACTGCGCAAATCAGTAAAATCGAGCATACTATCATATGTATTATTTGATTTAAATTACTGAATTTTACCAAACTTCAATGATTAAATAACCAAATCTTTTTAGAGAATGAAATTTGATTACTGATTCTAGTTAAACTGCAAAAAAAAAAAAAAGACTAGGAGAGTAGGTAATTTCCAAAAATCTTAAAAATTATTCAGAAATTTCATTGCACATCAAATTCCAACTAAATTATTGAACAAAGCATGAACAATTCCAACTGAGTTCATATGCTAAAAAAAATAAAAGATATCTGAACGAGAAGTAATGAAAAACTGAATTAGAAAAATCTTATGTTTGTACTAAAAACGAAATAAATAATTTGAACAAACATACAAATAGATAAAAAAGCAACCATTTAATTCAGATTTTAACAAGACATTGCACCATAATTCAAAAGATAAATTTTCAATTCTTCCTATTAAAACTTGAACAAACGCATAATTTTAAAGAAAAGATGGTAAAATTTTGATGTCTTCCAACTATGACGACTTGATGATAACTGAAATTTCTGCAAAAGAAAAAATGAACCTCATCGACCGCGTTGTCACAGTTTGAAAGTGTTTTGTAAAATTCATCCATTACAGATTTTGAAACCTTCGTCGAAACATCCAAACTGGCAGTATCTTCATTTAATACCTTTTCTATTTCATGCAATGCATCCCAAAACCGTTTCTGAAGAACAAAAAAACGAATTTTCAAACTGGTAGCTAATACGTGGGTACGTTGAGGCAATAATCTGAACATTTCTTCAGCTACATCCATTCGACCCTGAAAAATCCTAAAATTTGGTACTTCTCATAATAAGAGAATTAAGCAAAAATTTTTCAGATTTCATAATCTTCGAAATTATAGCAAAAACAGATAGATAAACGAGAATTGCTTACAGGGTTTCTATTAACTGAAAAAGATAACCTAACCTGGTTCAAAGCCATATCCATAGCTAAATAAAGTAAACGATTGGTCGTACTCGTTCCATTTTTGCAATCTTTTCGGGCAAGCGAAACAACAGCATTTAAAGCATTATCAGTGTTCTGAAAAAATAAATTAGAGTTAGAAAAAAGATATCAATGTTATAATCTCAAAACCAATCAGAATTAAAAATACAAACTTGAGGCATACTTTTAAGTCATAACTAAAACCTTAACTTTTATGGATTAGTTGCTAAAAGACTTGAATTCTAATAATCTATTCCTCAAATAGTAAGGCAATGTAAGGCAAACAAGGCAAATAAGGCAATTAGCAGTAAAGGCATTCAAAAAAGCATTGAAAAGAGATTTATATAAACCAGAAACAAGGCTCTGACCATTGATATATCCAAGAAAAGAGAGAGAAAAATTATCAAAAGCTACAACCTATATTTATCACGAGGGTTAAACCTATGACATTATATGATTTGAAAAAGAAATAATAAGAGAGATTTATATGAGCATACTTACAGCTTGATAACAAGCAGCAGCGTATTCCAATTTCTTCTTCCAATTTTCATCATCGATAAATGAAGATGAAGCAATTAAATTGTTACAACGATTTGAATGTAATTTCACGACATCCATCGAAGTAGATGACGATACGGCAGCACTTCTTAGCAGTCTTTTTTCATTCCATTTGATCCAAAGCAGACGACAAATCTGATGTCGATAAAATAAACAATTAATTCGTTTCATACTGAAATGAAAGAGATGAAATTTAATAAATATGAAAAAAATTCTTATTACTAAAAGATTTCTGCTCATAAGAGTAATTATCTCATTGCCCAATTCAAACTTAGCATGAAAGTATTGAAATTCTAAAACAATGAGCCATGTAAAAAATGTTTTGATTAGAATAATTGACAATAATAACAACAATCAATGATCACTACTGCTAATAGTTAATTAAATTCTCTATCGTTTTATCAATTTTTGCCGTCTCTTCATTTACGTCGTCATTTCTATTCTAAATCACTACCAGTAACTGGGAAATTGTCCACTATATATTAATTTGTAAACTTCAGCGGTAACCATGTTATTTCTTTATTTCTGGTCTTTTCCATATATTTTTTCTATTCCCCAATCGATCTTAAGCTCTCTTCGGAAATGTTCTTTGACCTTCAAAATATCTTAAAAAATGGACAGCAGAAAAAGAATAAGTTTAAATTGTACTAGGATATAGTTGCTTGCATGGCTTAAGGCTATTTATGCATACAGAAGACCGGGCTTCCGTGTAGGCTTCCGTAGGCTTCCATAGCAAAGGCTTCCGTGCCTCGTAAATAAAATATCCTCTCCAAAAAGCTTCAAATAATCAAATTATTCCAACAAATTTCAATTTTAACTTGAAGTCCGAAGTCGTGTTTCACCATTTGGTAAACAGTGACGTCCACAGGACCTTTTTATTTCATGTCGGGCGGCATGAAGCTTGTGGGAATTCCACTGGGATGAGAATCCGAGATAGATGTCTGTATTTCTACTTGGCCATATTTATTTCTAGCACCGCAATTGAATATAGTGCTGAAATCATGAAGATTTCAGTTTTATTCCAGATTCTTCGATTCTTTTCGAAAATTTCGAAATTTAAAGAATCTTTTTAAAAAACTTTGGATTTTGACAGATTTTTGAAAAATTTGCAGTTTAGAATATTTGAATTTGTGAAATTGTAATTCTCTTATTCCTTTTTCCAATTTTCTTATTTGAAAAACATTTTTGGAGTGTATAATTATGGCGTGTAATGATGACGTTGCATTGCTGTGATCCGCCTTTAGTTGTCATCACTTCTTCTTTCTCAATTATTAGGCAGTTTAACCGACTATACGAGAAAGATTCTGGAATATCTCTTTTGCATTTTGAAATGAATGAACTAAGGATATCACTTTCTAGTTTTTTTTTTTTTTTTTTTTTTTTTTTAGATTAGAATTTCAACAGTGAGGCCGGATCTGAATATTCTAATGTCTATGAAAGTATCTAAAATTTTGTTTTAAAAGTCCTGATGTATCCTAATAACATCTTAAATACACGTATCATTCAATTTAAGCATGAAACATCAGAAATAACATCTTTCAAATAGTTCAATCTATGTTTCAAATTATACTTGACTGGAATAGTCGGACATCAATTATTGGTCAAGCTAATTTTTAAATTTGATACTATAAAGTCCAGTTTAATGAATGAATTTTTAAAATTCAGAGTTTTTTAATTTCAGTTCTTATGAATTATGGTAATCTTAATCGGACAATGGTGGAATATACGTCAGTAATTATTTTCTTCGCTATATTTATTGCTGTACCTTTGCAGTTCCTTCTCTCACCATCGTCATCTGATGTTAGATATCATTTGCATAAGTAAGTTTGATACTTCTAAAATATTAGTTTAGTTGTCAAGTCAATAAGTTCTAAATCAGGGAAGTAATTCCTGTCTTAATTTCGATCTTAAATTCGCACTTTTAATTTTAATTTAATATTTCATTTCCTTTTTTGAAATTTAAATTATGATATTGGATACTTTGCTTTTTCAATTTAATAATTCATAAAGAAAAAAGCAGAATATTATCTTTGCGATTTATCCTGTCATGAAGCAGTTACAAGTTATTCCCAATCATTCGTTGTGTACAGATGTGTTTTTTATCATTTTTATAATTGCTTTACCTTTTTTTTTTCAGATTGAGAAATTCACTGTCACATTTCTCTCGCTTGTTTTCATATAAAGAAGAAAAAGTAGATGATGTTATTGATGTATCAGAGGACGAGAAGGAAACCAAATATTTTGCAGGTAATTTTCTGAAATTAGTTGTTCCGTTTCGAAACAGGATGCGTAAAACATGATTTAGCTATTTTTTGGATCACTCATCAGATGGATCGATTGTATAAGACAATTATGGAAAAGCATTTGCCCATATAATCATGCTGGACCTTGCAATAGTTATACAAAATTAAACATGGTCGTTCTAGTATATCAGTTCTATTTTCAGGTTCTCTTGAACCGCGAGATCCACGACCACCTTATGTAAAATATCGTGTTGGAGATGTGGTTCGGCATAAAATTCATGGATATAGAGGTGTTATTATTGGTTGGGATGAAAAAGCGAATGCACCGCAGAGTTGGCTCGAAAAAACGCATAAAGGCCGAAAAGTAAGTGTGTCGAAAAATTACGGAATCTAGACATTGATCATTGCTTAGCACAGTATTTCTATACTATGCCTATGGACGTGCATATGCTTGTGCAGCATATCTTCTACCTTCTTACATGTTTTTTCTAATGTGGTTTCGAGAGAGATTTACTTTGTTAAATGTCAATAGATTATTTCGTTTTTCTGTTATCGATCCTCATTTTTCTGACCTTTTTAAAATGTGTGTTTAGATGCGTTTCGATATTGCATGGTAGTTATTAATCCCATGTCTCATTTTTTGAGATAATTTTCGGTATTTTGATTTTATTTTGAACTTTGTGGCTTTTTTCTTGTTTATAAATGATTTTACTTGCAGGAATGGTCAGAAATGCCGAATTATTCAGTAATAATCGACACGAGGGATAGACTAATTCCACAGTTAGCTTATGTTGTTGAAGAGAATATTGAACTCGGAGAAGGAAGGGTATGGGTTTCTTCTCTCGTATACTTTTATTTCAAATGATATTATCTTGCTGCAAAGTTGATTATAGATAATGTTGACAGATTATACATGCTTTACCGAAAATCTACTGATAAAAAATAAAAGTTACAAGATTCGATAACTTCATTGTTGAATATGATTGATTGAATAATGCAAATATCCTTCTTTTTCCAGTACTATTAGAAAAGAAAATGAGTTAAGAGGCATTTTATGCATAGATCAGTTAATTAATTGATCAATAAAAATTATAAGGGAAATATTCTGAATGTCCATTAGTAGAAATAAAAAAAAAAATCGAAAATATATCATCATTCTCGAAACTTTTTTCTGTGAAATAAATAATAGTATTACTGAACTAACATGAAATAATTGTAAGTTGGATAATCCTTGATCCTTTCTAATCAATTGATTGCTGGGAAAATGCTTTGTTGTCTAATTTAAACCGGTTATTTTTCCAGATTATTGGAATAGAAGAAATTTTAGATATTGTCATTTTTTCAGAAAAAACTGTAGATTTCATTATTTTTCCTAAATTTCTTTTATTGATTCTACTTTTAGGTGTTTCATCCGCTTATTAAAAATTATTTCGAAGCATTCGATGGGAAGCATTATTCATCACGACCGTGGCACAAGAAAGTTTATCCTAATGACTAAATTATTATTTTGTTTTGTTTTGTTTTTTTCCAATAGGGCCTCTTTATTTCATTTTGCGGGTAAAATTAATCATATTCTCTCTGTATATATGTATTATGCGTAACAATTAATAATTTCCTCAATCTTACGTCGAGTGACGTAAACATTCAACGCCAAAATATTAGGGTTTGAACATGAAATATATTGATTGTGTTAGTATATTTGCTATATTAATACCACATATGATCGGTTTGCTTTGTTAAACTTCTTCCATTACTTTCAGTGACAGATTTTCTCAAAAAAATACAAGATAGGAAAGAGCATCTAATATTGTCAAATATGCAGTTAGGGATGGATTCAGATTTTTCGAAGTTACTGATAGAATAACTTCAAAAAATTTACAAAGTTTTCCAATTTTTTTCCAGTCAGAAAGTGTTGCCGTTTATTTTCGGTCATGATGCATCTGAAGATAATATTTGATAGAAATATGGAGTAATCTCAATTTCATGAATAGCATGGGCGAGATAGTTCTTCCGAGAATCACTAGTAAGTCTGAAATTCCTTATCAATAATATCAGATATATGTCATAAGTTTCTCAACATCATGGAACAGTCCTTTTTTCCCGTGTCAAGAATGAAACAGGAAAAAAAACCTTAAAAATGGAACTTAGTAATTGTTCTGGTATAAAATGCTGGAATTCCTTTTGGGTAATAAGAAAAAATTTTTGCAAAATTTCTACAAATGCAAGTTGCTGCGAATTTCTGCAATTTTTTGAGAATAATGAGTCAAAATATTTCTCGAAGCAAACATTCTTTAAGAAAAAAAAATTCCATTTGATTCACCAAATTTTGTTTAAATGAAAAATTGAAAAATAATAAAGTTTTATGCTAATGCAAGAAAATGCATGATTTATTTTTTCTTTTAAAATATCTTTTGCTCGAAGGCTATATTACTTACTGATCAAATCATTTTCTTCGCTGTTTAGCCCTTCCTCTTTGCTGGACTTGTTGTGATTTACTTCGTAACTTTTAACTTTGCTCAAAAGATCTTTAGTTTTTTATTTTTTTTTAATTATGAGAATATTTTTCAAAATATGTATGAAATGGTGTCTGGAATTTTACTTGTTTTTCAAATTTCATATTACATTAGTTCATTAATGGAGAAATATAATTTTTTGATGCATAGACAAACTTCATGGATCGCTTTCTCTTAATACATATGACTGTTGTATTTTTTTTTTTTTTTTCATTTTTTGATGTGACAATTCTTGATTAAATCTTCAAGAATTGTCACATCAAAAAATGAAAAAAAAAAAAATAAGTAATGACACAATAAGTAATGAAGATACATTACATATTTCTTCTGATTGCAATACTTAGCGTTAAAGCTGGGAAAGATTGCAACATTTCATCCAATCTTTTTTCTTGAATATGGTAAAGCTTGAAAGTAGATGCGGAAATTGCTTTCTTGAATTGAATAATTTCAGATAAGTAGATGTCAATTACTGTAACACTTTGATTTTTGATTTGAATGGTGATTAATATTTGTATATTTTAAAAGGAAATCACTTTAATAATTCCAGATTCTCGAATTTGTTTTGCTGAGAAGATAAATGGGAAAGAAGCTATTTACGATAAGATATAGAATTAATTCACTGAAATTTGACTTTAATATAATTAATTATCGTTCAGTGAAAACAGATAATTTCTTTCAGCTGCATAAATTTTTAGCTGAGTTGCATAAATTTTTAGTTTCTTATTTTAGGTTTCATTCGTTGTAATATCTTTATTTGATAATTATAATGCAGCTAACAAACCTGTCTAATGCAGCTAACAAGCCTGTCTAATGCAAATTAAAGAATTAGAATCTAAAAGTAGAAATAGTATATTTAATTATGGATAGTTTGATTTATCATCTGTTAGATTTCGAAAACTTTTAAATATATCTGGGAAATTGCTAAAGCAACAAGCAAGATAATCGTTATCTATCTCATATATTTTTTTCTTTGTAATGCAGTTCAACTAAGAAGGATATGGAACTAATATTATGTTTGTTTCTTTCAATATTCTTTCTGTAAACTTGAAAATTTTCGGATTTGTCAAATTTCCTTACTTTTTTACTTTCTTTGCTTTAATTGTTAATATTTGTTCCCCAAACATAATTAATAATTTTAATCTATTTCTTTCAAATACTCGATAGTTTATTTCAGCGATATTAATAGTACGCTTAATATTTATTCATGTGAATATTATATAGTATATATCAGTATATAAATAATGTAAAATTTATCATTGGCATGCATGCGAAAACATATGGACATGTACAAAGATATATATATATATATATACATATATCGGTTCATTTCAATCCAAACTTAACTACCGCCGCCGTATTCAACTTTTCCGATACTTTCCCTTCCCCGTGTCACCCGAACCCCCAATTCCGCCCGTATTAATCATCACTGTTGTCCCCTTGAGCCAGCCATTAGCCTATTTTTCAATTCCTTCTTCTCACCTTGTTTTTCTTTTTTATATTTCTGCCCAAACTATTCAATCTTTTTCATTCTCGACTCTCAGCATCAATCTATTCTTGTCCTCTTTCCTCCAGATATACTCTCGACGCATAGCGATTGTCATCGTTATTGTCACCATCATTGTCACATCACCATCACTATCACATCACATCACATCACATTACATCAATGTCATCAATAAACTTATCGTCTCTCCTCTTTCTCTTCCTAATTTCAATTTTGCCTTCCAACTGTAACACATTCACTCACATACGGACGAATACAACTAACAATCATTCTGCACAACTCTCATACAGTCTATGCGATTAATTGATTAATTGATCGTTGCATACTTTCAAATTTCTCTTTTATCTAATGATTGATTCCATCATTATATGTGCTTATATTGGATAATTCTCATTTTTTTTCTCTAAGAATCTCTTTTTCTTTCTTTACATTTTTTTTTTTTAAATCTGTATGGGAGGAAAATTTTCGGAGTATTTTATAAATTTGTTCAATTCAAAAAATTTTTGCTTTTGCACTTTATTTATTAGAAAGAAATGAAAAGAAAAAGACATGCAATGACATATTTTAAGCATATTTATGCTCTTTAAATTGTAGTTTTGAAATTAATCCAGAAATTCTGACTTAAAATTTGACACAAATTTTCAAGTAGTTGAAACGATAAAAAAGAGGAAGAGAGAAGAGAGAGAGGAAGAAAAAAAAAAAAAAGAAAGAATGAAAGAAAAGGAGTACTATGCCATTGCTCTTTGATTTTGAAAACTTTTCAATGAGTTTTTTGCGATGAAATTTTGCCTTTCATCTTCTCGCATCTAAAATTTATCATCATATTCGTTATCAATAATAATTACTAGAAAAACAAGGTGAAAAGATTCACGAAATCCTGCTGATATTATTGTTCACTTTTTACATATCAGATTATTATTCATTCTCCATCCGTTCCTATGAAATTCCTCTCCATTTTTCACTTCTTATCATTAGATTATTGTTATGGAAAGATGAAGAAAACAACATTATATCAAGTTTTATACGTTACTATTTTGTAGCACAACAAATACTCTTTCCTTTTTTTTTTTTGGTTGACACTGTTGACACTGAATTTCTTCTCTTTTTTTTTCTTTCCTTTTGTTTGGCAATTTGAATCGTTTGTTGTGATGCCTTTTTATATTCTTTTATAAACGCTTATTATTATGATAAAGTCGAATTTGCGGACTGCAAATGTGTTATTTATTTGTCGTTCATCAGTTGATCTGTGATAACGATCACTTTTAAGGTTTTTATTACTGAGTACAATAATGTCCATTATCTGCTAAACATTTGTTGTTAAGCAAGTTGCAGTTGTTTACTTATTTATGGCACTTTTACTGCTTGTCATATAACAATAGCTAACTAACATTTAGCCATAATTTCGCATTTATTGTTTTTATTTGATAATTATCATTTATTATCATTTGATTATTATTTGATAAGCATACATTGCTAACAAATAACATTTACTTAGCAACAAGTATTGCATTGTTTTCTTTTCACTTATCAAGCATTAATAAATAGCTTATTCATTCCCTTTCAATAATTTCATATAATTATTATAAAACAATGCTAACAAATCAGGGACACAATATGGCTAGCATAATATTCATAAGTTTCTAAGTAAGAAAGCCTAAGCCTATATTTTTGTATTATAGGCCAAAAAAATATTGATAAGATTAGTAATCAAAATATAACCCTGATCTTGTAATACTTGAATGTTTTTTTCTCTAACGCCAAAAAGGCTTAGGGCCTATTTCTTGCATGGACATAATTGAGCAAAAAGGCTTAGGGCCTATTTCTTGCATGGACATAATTGACTTAAGTATTTTAGCAACGCTAGAATATGTTATCTTTTTATGGAATTAATATTTTTAGTTATAGTAGGGCAAAAATTATGAAAATTAAGCAGTTGTCAGAAAACGTTACATACGTTTGCAATAAGTACTAAAAATGATTTAAACGTACAATAAGTACTAAAAATGATTTAAACGAAAGCAACATGATTGAAAAATTAGAAGTTAAAAATGAGTGATAGAAAGAAAGAATTAATCGAAAAATTACTGGAACTTATCAATAATACTTGATTAGTTTGATAAAAAGACTTTTGAACAAGATGTTGAACTGATAAAATTTGATAAAAATGATGGCAATGACAGAATTCTATGATTGCTGCATAATTTGCGTAACTCTAATAAAATGGACTACTTAGATAAAAAAAGTGCGGAAAGATAAATAGCTGAAAAATGTGGATAAGCGAATAATGAAGAAAGCCAACATTCGTTCAGATAAGTTAAATAAAAGAAAATTCTAATCAGCTTATCATTCATTGTTTCCATTCAGTTCATTCATGCATTTCGTTTTACTTCATTTTATCATCTAATTCAATTCAGTTCAATTCAATTCAATTCCATTCCCTTTCATTTCATTCATTCATTTTACTTCTTTTTTTTTTTTAATTTTTATGCTTACAAAAAAAATGAGAAAATTTTCGCCAACTTTTATTTTCTCCTCTTTCTTTTTTCTTGCTTTTATTCTATGCTAAATTTTATGCTAAAAAAATCCGTAGATTTTAACAGATTAATTAGCATAAATTAAAACTTGAATGTTAATAAATAAATAAGAGTAATGGAAGTGATAAGCGAATCAAGTAAAATTTATTTGTTCAGTGGTTTAATGTGTAAATTCTTCACATCTCAAGATGAGATAATTAATCGATCTTATTCGCATTATCAGTTAGATTGAAAGATAAGAATAATGAGATTTCGGAATCTTTATCTAATACATCCAACATATTGCAGTTTGTTTTTATATCCCTTTCAGTCTGTGTTGATTATTTTTTTTCCATAAGACTATTGATTTTTTTTTGCAGAAATTTACATTTTAGTATTAGAAAGTATTCCGAATAATAAAGCGATGATTATAAACGGAAATTTATTAAAATTTGATTCCTTATTTTCATGAAAATTAATTAATTTAATTTGAATACTTCAGGGGTTTTTTTCTTTTTTTCAAACTGCGCTATTTCTGATTTGTAAGTGATGAAATAATAATGATCATTAGCAGAGATATACACTCGCACATATTCATATTAAAACATAATCATCATTAATGAGAAGTTTTTACTCAAAATAAAAAATTGAAATTTCAAGAATTAATGCAGCAAATGGAGATTAGCAAAAATGATGAAGTATATTGGATGTAAGATTGCAAAAATTTTGCATCAAAAATGAAATGATTGGAATTTTAGAAGAATGTTTAGATTTAACTTTGCTATGTAACAATTGATATTTGTATTTTGCTTATTCTAAAACAAATATGTTTAATTCCCTAAAATATATGAGTCAATGTTTTGATGTTGACATATAACGACGTCTTGCAATTATAATATTTATTATAACCAAAATTTTAAAAAATATTATCCATCTTTTTTTTTGCTATTGTATAATGAATGATTTTAACTAATATTTAAAATGAATTTTATTCCTTAATTCTCAAAATTTTTTTCGGTTTTGAAATAAGAATAGAAAAATTTTGGATTTTGTGAAAATCTATTTTCCAAATCAATATCCATGCCAAAATTGATGGCAGATTGCATGAAACTTGCACTTAGCAATATAATTAGACGCTGAGGCTGGTAAATGATATGCCGAAATTGACGTATTTCACGTAGCACATAATTCTAAGGTTTAGTTTTATTCAAAACTTTTTTTTCGTTACCGTGCAAGCCATATCTTGAAGGTCTAGCATTATCCGCCTGTTTTCACTGTACGATGGAATCTGCATTAGTTATTTTCCCATAGCACGAAAGAAGGCGATTATTCTTGCCACAGAAACTAAGGCTCCCTTTTCTCGCAAAAACTTGGGAAGCAAAAGTTTCCGATCATGCCGATGGATTCAGTAATTCCTCTGTGATTTCTAAAAATAAGCGAAATATCCAATTTCATTATTCTTAATGTTTCGTCCCATTTCACTTCCATCAATTCATTGCCTCAAATCTTCGTTTCTCTCTCTCTCCTTTTTTTTAATCTTTTTCTGGTTCATGAAACTTATTCTTGAAATATTATGCATATTCTTCTTTCTCTGCCTTTATGCCTCTTTTTTTAAATTTAAAAATTGCTAGGTAATTAAGCAACAATAGTTGATTAGGATGCTAATTAGACATGAGAGGTTTATCATAAATTTCTCTCTAGGTTTGACTTCTTTAATTTTTATTTAGCCAGTATTCCATCTGCCCAATTTCAATAAAAATATTTTTTTATATCATTTTATTATCATATGTGTCCTAAAACTTCGGTGATTCGAAATGTGCATAATTTGGAAGCACATCGAAATCACTTATCATTTTCGATAAAAATTATATATAATTATATAACATATGCTATAATCTTATATAATTTAATTTAATCCACAAAATTATAATTTAGAATTACATGTAACCAAAGTTTCTAATTATTATTATAGTTTAAATCATTATCATTCCATCAATATATCTTGATTAAAAGAATTTATTTGTGTCTTGTTCAGAATATCGTGTGTCATTAAAATACCCGTCTTTTCATCATCATTTCACAAAAATTTCATTAAAAAGAAGAATCCATTTCACTACTTATAAATATCACTTCATCTTTTTTTTTTTTTTTAATATATTATTGGTACTTCAAAGAATGAAATGAATTCATCATTTATTTGCCATTATTTACTTCTTTTTATTGATAGAAACATTTCTATTTCTTTTTTTCTTTCAATTTCTCTTCCATTTTTCTTATTTCTTTTTCATTTTGTTAAAATAAAAATAGCAAAGTTCATTACAATTAAATGTAATAAGAATTCATTTTGAACTTATAGTGATCTATTTGTATATTGTTCAAAATAAATTATTCTCGATATATTTGAAGAAAATGATCAACAAAACGTCATGCGTGACATTATCACTTACGTGATATTAAATGATCACAATGCCTTTTAATCGTTATGGTGGCTTTTTATGTAAAACAGTCCTTTATTACTATTATTAATAGTACGAAAACTTTTGATAAAATAGCATTATGCAAAATATCATTGAAATGTATTCAAAATAAAACAAACCTGAAATAGCTGTACTTTATGTTGGCGTATGAATTCAGACGACCTGAAATGGCATATTGAATTAGGGATAGAAAGACGTGGAATAGAATTGTACTTCATATGCAATGCTAAATGCAAGATATGAAAAGAGATTGAAATAACTGTTTCGATGTGTTGACATATTGATTTCAGGATATATCAAGACCTGAAATAGTTGCTGCTCATACTTCTATTTCATGCTAATTTTAAACTAAATCACTCAGCATACGGCAGACAGCATAGTAAAGCATACTAAGTCATTTGGGCATGAAATTTTTATCAGATTTCAAAATTTCTTTTCTCTTTCTTTTTTTTTTCCTTTTTTTCCAAAAAAAAACTTTTTAAATCTTTTAGATTATTCTCTAAAAGGAAAGTATGAAATATGAGAAAGAAACTTGCAATGCGCAATATCATTTTACAAAATTGGAATAATCATTTCAATTGCAAATGCTCCTTTCAAATGTTTACTCATTCTAATATTTCATTCTTGCAATTGTTTACTTTTCAAGAACAAATGATAACAAAATTGTTACAAAAAAAAAAAATGTAAATATGTTGTTTATGCCATTTTATTACCTTCTCCAAGAAAAAAAAGTAATATTTTCTGGAATCTTATTTAAAAAAAAAAAAGAAAAAATGTAAATTTTTAATCGAAGAGAAAAAAAAAAACAATTTCTACGAATAAATTGATAAGAATTATTATATGTTCATGAAAAGTGGATTTCGAACTTTTTATTTGCCTGAAATTGTACGACTTATTGAGTAATTGAAAAACAATCATTAGTTTATTGCTTTTGATAGATTTAGGAAAAATCTTGATAGGCATAAGCTATCACTGATAAAATTTATTTATTATACCTTAACCGAATGACAGTATCGATTATTGTAGTAGCAAATGGTATATCATAAAAATTTGAAGTTAATTTCTAAAGAAATATAGTATGACTATGAAATTAATTAAAATATAATATTAGCAACAAATGAGGAAATGTTTGAAGATTTTTACTTTGATTGAAATTCGAGAAAATTCAAAAAAAAGGAAAAAATTATTCGAATCTATAAACAAACATTTAAGGATGGATAAGTAATTTGAATTGCTTTATTATGCTTCATTTCATACGGATTTTCGTAAACAACTTCTCAGCTTCAGCAGCAATTCGGCGACTATTTCCCATATCCTCTCTTATCGATTCGTCAGAGAAACCAGTGATAAAGCTAAATGTCGTTGTTACTCTCACTTTCACGTAAATGCAAAAAGCAGCTTAGGATTGCTATTGCTGCATCTGCAACGTACGCTGCATGCACTTATCATCGATGTCCAGTATTGTTAGCATTAGTCCTCTTTCTTTTAACTTCTTTGAGTGGCAAAAATCGATAAAACATTGTAGCTAAGTGGGAAAAACTTGAAGATTTCTATTAACGAATATCGACAATTGTTATGATCACTTTAAGGATTACTCCTTGAATCGCATTACATCGATATGTGAAATGAAGTTTCGCATGTTCAATCTTCATCATTTTCCTTTTTCTGGACCGGAAAATTTTCCGGGAATTAATAATCTGTGAGCCTAAGTAAATAAATATATAGATACTTATGGATAATTCTTCAATTTAAATGATTCATTCCGGTTAACACCGGTTAACATCATTATATACAGGCACAATTGTAACGGTTAACAAATATTAAATTAAGTAAAAAACATAAAATTTAGAGAAAATCTGAAATGCAAAAAAGATAGATTTTTATTGATTAGAATAAAATTGCAATTATTATATTGAAATTATAGTTAAACTGACAATTATATTTTGCACATCCATATTTTTATAAGAATTGATCTCTAAATTATAAGCATCAATTATAGGGATTAATTCGTATAAATGTAATATTGTCAGTTTAATTAATTATATCATTGTTTAGATTCTCTTTTTTGACATACCTAATTAAATTACAATTTTCTATACATGACTGAATCATAGTTTAATTAATGGGATTGGTACATATATACACTCATTCGCATTGTTACTGAAAAACTTTATAAAAGAATAAAAACGATAGCATAACTGACATTGATTACGATTTGGACACTTTTCTACAGAAATTTTTAAATGAACTTTTATTTTTATAAAATATGCTTGAGTTGTAATGAATTTCTAAATAGTTTTAAATAAAATATGATAAATGCCATTAAATTATCGTATTCCGTTGATAAAAGCAAAATCAGACAATTCCTCTTATATTTCATATCATATCATTATTTTTAAATAATCAATGATTCAACGATTCAATCAAAGCATTCAGTGTTTTGAGAATCAATGATTCATTCAGTGTTTTTATCATCAATGATTATTTATTATTTAAATGATCTTTTACATTTATGATTCGCCTTAAATTTTGTTTTGATTTCTTTCAAAGTTTTTAAAATTCCAAATCTATTATTTCTCATTGATAAGCAATATTTCTATCATGTTTTCCTTATTTTTTAAGAATTATTTTCTAATTTCTTCATCGCTTTGCCTTTTCCTGTGCATAGTATACATTAAGTCATTCAGTTATTTAGTTCATCAACCAATCAAGTAATTAAATATTTCTAATGAAATTGCTTATAATTTTTGATAATCTCTTATAAATTAATTGAATCCATTCTGAAAGTAATGATCAATCAATCCATTGATGAATCGTTTGGTAAATTAATTAGCCAACACTTTTATTGAAGTTCATCAACCAGTACCGTGTTGTCCTTCAATTATGCAATTCAAAATTTTCGAAATAAACTAAGAGCCTTACTGGGCCTTTTTTCTTTCATTCTCTCTTCTTTTGCTCGTATCCCACTTATCCCTCCCAATTTATAGAATTTATCCCCCGCACTCCGCTGTCACTTGGCTTTTTTATATTTTTATGGCTGGAAAAAGCCAGCACGCAGCATTTACTCCATCCCGCAGCTATCCAATCCAGTTCCATCGATTTCAGTTGGCATATTTAAAAAAGACTCTGCCTGAATGACGTGGAAAAGTTCCGATTCATCTTTTCTTCCTTTCCTTTTTTTTTTTCTCTCTCTCTCTCTCTCTCTGTTTTGCCATATCTTTTTCTCTTTCATAATGTTTATGACAAGGGTCTCAAAATTTCCGAATGCTAAATAATTCATCCGATCGATGCCTACTAGGCCCAAACTCATTCCAAACTCATTACATTTATTTGATTTATGGATTAATGCCAAGTATCCCATCTTTTTTCTCTTTCTCTCCTTGCAATAAAAATAAGCCAAAAGTTAAGGCCAGGAAGCAAAGGAATAAATACAATTAGAGATTTCTCATCAGAATAGAAGCATAAAAATAAGCGTCAGCCATAAGTAGTATTTATTCATTATTCTCTATTTTGGCCCATTCTTTCGAAAACAAATTCTTTTTCGATCAATGATAAGATGTGAAATTTAAAAAATAATTCAGTTTTGAAAATTTCATCAAAACTATCAAAATTTACTACTTCACCATATTTATTCATCACATTGTACGCTATAAATTATTTGATTACAGGTAAATTTTTCATTTCTATTCTTGAAATGTTCATATCAAGGAATGAGACAAATTTCCATCGCATAATCCATGATCATTCTCGTTCAGTTCATTCGATGATAAAGTCTGATTACTGCTACAACTAATACTTTAATAGCTTCCCGGCCTATCCACACCTTTCGGCTTACCTAACACCTGTCGTGTCGTGGCACTGTTGGATTACTATCTGCTTGATGATAAACTGATAAAGTATCCGGTCGACATTTCTGGAAATATGTCCTTTCAACGAGCTTTCTTTCTCCCAAGGCTTAGCCATCCAATAATGGAGCAAAAGTTTACATTCATCCACTTTGTTATTCTGTCGGAATCTTAGAATGGATGGCAAATATCATGGATATTTTCAGAAAAGATGCAAAAATTGATTACTTTCTAGTTAGTTATTGAGAGTGAAGAGATGATAGAATGTATAAGTTGGAGAGGAAGAGAGACTGGTAGAATTGCTGAAATGACATGTCTCCAGGGATTAAGAAAAGCGTTGATGATGAGATTGTTTGGAATTATCGAGATGATATGAGTTATTGAAGAGACAACGAAGATCTGCGGAGAGAGAGAGAAAGAGAAGGAGAGTATAGTGGTGGCTGAGAGAATGGAAGTGTTCAAGAAGGTCCAAACATGAAGCTTAGGCTTTACAATCATCTTTCGCGTTTCTCGTTTGAGTCCATTTGAAAGTAGTTGTGAAGACTTGAAATTGTCCTGAAGTTCTGGAGAAGTTGGCAGTAGTCACAAATTCCACAAAAACTCCCGAAAAAAATCCACAGCTCCTAATCCAATCCGATTAGTAATCAGTTTCAAAACTAGCCCGGAAGAACGTAGGAATGAAAATCAGAGACCAAAAAACAAACACCAAAAAGTTCGTGGCTGGTTCATGTCCGAGTTGCGCTAAATTCTACAACCTCGGTGGGGTGGTATGGTGTGGGTCAGGAACGGATTCGGTGGAGTTTTGTGTCCTTTCTCATTTCCCATTTTTGTCTACGATTTCCGATTTATCTTTAATTTAATTCATTTTCATTTCACTTTAGTGCTTTTTTTGCTATATCTAGACTTGTTTTCCGTATAACTTTTTATTTTATTTCTGGTATTATTTGTGAATTCAATCGATTAGTTCCATTGTATGAAATATGTGAAGATTTTTGTGAATTTAATGAGCAATTTTGAATATTTCGGATAGGAAAAGCCAAGATTGTTAATTCGAATTCTCCAGAGTACAATTCGCTGGATTTTTTGTTTTATTTTTACTTTACTCTTATGTGCTACAAGAAATAATGCAGTAGACATTTGTAATAAATTTGATCTGTGTTCAGTATATTTTTCCAGATCATTCAATTTGATGTCACGATTATATGATTTCAAGAAATATTTTTGTTTTGGAATCTAGTCGGTTTCTGATATTGTTGTTACCTTATCTGGAATTCTCTTCTTCTTGTTTTAAGAAAATCTAAATTTCATTTCTGTTTTAGGATTTATAACAAGCAAACAGTTAATTTACCCCAGGCCATGAAAATAAAATTAACATGGGAATTACAAGATTAGCATAATTTCGCTTCAAGTTACACAATATATTGTCAATTAGCACTTTTAATGTTCGATCCTGAAAATTTTTTTCAACATTTACTTTTTCAAGTTTGCTTATTTTTACGTCCTTAAGCACATACTATGTTTCTTTAAATTATTGAATTTTTAATAAGTTTTTTTTTTAGAACTATTTTTTCTTTATAAAATTTTACTGTCGTGTGTTTCATGCATCTATTATTCATGGCATTTCATATTTTAACTTTCGTACTGGTGAAATACTTCATACATTATTTCTAATTCCATTAAAAATTACGATATATGCATACTTTACTTATTTTCAGATCGCTGCAAAATTTGAAATTTTTTCCTTCATTATTTTTCGCTTCATTAAAATAACAAGGAAACAATAAAAAAAGATGCAAACCATCGAGAAAGCATTACATCAACCGATGCCATTTACAACGGGTGGACAGACGATCACCGATCGACTTACGGCTGCAAAGCATTCCTTAGCCGGTAGTCAATTGGGTAAAACAATTTGTAAGGCTACAACCGAGGAATTAATGGCACCGAAAAGAAAGCATTTAGACTGTAAGTTCTTTAGATTGCGTTTCAATATGAAGGATTTAAATTAATTTAAAAAAGATTTAGAATTCCAAAAAAAGAAGGAATTAAAATTCCAATGCAGATTTTGACCAGCCTTAATTTTAACACCGGAAATTTTTCTTTATTTTGGAAAGATTGATTAGACAGGAAATTTAAGATTAAAGTAAATTGAATTTGTTAAATCAATTAAATTGTCAGATGTATGCTTTTAGGATTTAAGAAAAAATAAATAGTTTCTAAAATGTATCAAAATGAAGCTGTCGACAGTTTGACTTCTTCTATTCCTCTCTTGTTAAAAAATTTTGGATGGAATAGTTTCTTCCAAATTCCGAAAATTTGAGTTCTGAATTGATTGAAATATTTTCGATATCTTCATCTGACTTTTTCTGATACCAAAATTTGATCTTATCCTATATATAATCAGTAATTGCTGGGTAGCAGAATGGATAATTTCCAGTAATTTGAAGTATAAGAAGAGTTAAAAACTATTAATTTTAAACTTTTTTTAAAAAAAAAAATTCATTCAAATTTTTTACTTCATTAATTTAGAAAATGAATTATCCGTTGGTTTTGCAGATTTGTTACATTGTACACAGGAACCAAACGTTTCCATTCCATCGATGGCGAATTTGTTGATTGAACGAACCCAAAATCCCAACTGGACAGTTGTTTATAAGGCGCTTATCACTATTCATAACATCATGTGTTATGGAAATGAAGTAATTTTTTTTTTGTGGTTTCAGTCGAAATTCAGTTGGTTGAATAAATGTTTCATGCATTTTTAAAAACATTAAATTGCTTTTTTAATAATTTATTTAAGAAAAATTAGTCGTACATATTTAATGGGTAAATGAAAGGAAAGGAAACATAAATTGTTTTGTAAATTATAGGTAAATGTATCTATTTTCAGTTTTAAGAATTAAATGAGAATAGTTTTGGAAAACAACTGAAGTGTTATTATTTTTTGAATGCTATTGATATTTTTTTGAATGCTAAATTCTAATTTGATTTTCAAAATATATTTAATAATGCTTTTAATTTTAAGTCGTGCATGAACTGTATTACTTGTACTTCGATACTTGATTTTTAAAAAATACTGAACTAATAGTGGTTTCTAATTTATATGAAATACTTATGCCAAATTATTTTTATTTTTTCTTTATTTTTTTTTTAGCGATTTTCGCAGTATCTTGCATCCTGTAATACGACGTTCAATCTGGGCAGTTTTTTGGACAAAAATTCCGCTCAAGGTAGGTATTATTTTAGATGAATATGTCACAAGTGTTATTCTGATCAGCGGAAATGGATGAAATGAAATATTATATGCTGTTGAACAGCATAAAAGGCCGATCTGTCTTGCTTGACATGCGATCTTCTTGCCATCAATCGAGAAACATGATTTCTTTGCTAATGTATTTGACAAAATTTTACTTAGTATTCTAATCAAAATTTTCAATTTTCAATCACTGTTTTGCATAAATTACCTTCTATAAAAAGATTTTATTTTCAAAGAATTTTTTTTTCATCGTACCTTACACTTCTGGCAGCTATTTACAGCTTCATTTTGATATTTCTTCTAATGCTCTTACCCATCTTTCTGATTAAACAAAAAATTCCATATATTGAATTTAAAATTAAAGAATACGTCAGGTCATTCACCCATGGATTATACGCGTTCATCAACGAAACACTGGGCATCCCCGGATTCGGTTCTTGTTGGTAAATGAATCCATAAATTTATCGTTTTTTTTTTTTCTTTCGGACTGATACTACCTCTAATCACGCACGGCAGATATACTTTGGGCATTTTTTTTTTTCGAACCTTTTGGTCGCACAACTTCTTTTTTCTTTCCGATAAAATCTTTCCTACATAAAGCTTTTCTATATTTTGTTAACATTTCAATACTTTTTTTTCATCTCGCCCTCTCGCTGGACATTACTTTCTTTCTTATGTATAATTTTATGCCGTTTATCGGAGAAGCAAAAATTCCACTGTGGGGATCGTAATCGAGAAATGGATTAAATGAGATTATATGGCAGCCTATATTATAAGTATAATATTAAAGAATAGCTCAGACTTATTAATTTGGCGATTGCATTGTTCTTAATAATTAGAAAACCGTTATTGTAGTCGTGATGATTAGAGAAACGATTAATTTATAGAGCAAAAGTGAATAGTGAGCTATGCATTTTTAAGTACTCATGCTTTTATTCATTCAAAATAACATTGGATTGAGATGACATTGAATTATCTCATCCGTATCTCGGATTATTAAGAATAGCAAACACGGAGTCCGAAAGTTGTGAATTGTTAAAGATTGAAGAATGTTTTTTGCGGCTAGTGATTTTGACAAGTCTGAATTGTAAGTAAGTTCAAAGATAGTTTTGTCTTTGGAAGTCTTTTTCTTAAAAATTTTATTTCTTTTTAATGCGAAATAATTCTTTAAGTCTCATTTATGTCCAAAATATTCTTGAAAATTTTCCATTTTTTTAAGAAAAAGAAGGAAACAGAAGTATAGGTAACTTGGATTTAAAGTGTTATTCTTTAACATAAACTTCGCAAGCTCCCATTCCATACTACGCATACCGCTTTCACGTATGTATAAACGTATCAACTCACACAGTGCATCATCAGTTATACTCCATTCCTTCTGGCGTAAATCGTGCTCTTTTTTCAATTTAGGAATCAGATAATACCTCGCAACACTAATCTTATCATCTTGGATGCAAATAATTTGATGTATGATCTAACTTCTAAATAAAAATTAACTTTCTGCACTGTTTCAATTAAATCTCTGCTTTCTTGATCTAAATGATTAATGAAATCCCATTATAGGGTATGATATGTCGCAACATGTTCGACGGTACGGAAAGTATATCAGTGAAAAGATCTACACATATCGGTTATGTGCTTTCGATTTTTGCAAAGTGAAACGTGGTCGTGAAGATGGTCTTCTACGAACGATGAATGCAGATAAGGTATAATAATCTTCATATTCAATAAATTGAGCAGAATTTGAACGATGTTAATCGGTTCGAACTGAACTGATCTGAAATGAAGTGACAGAAATGGAAATTAAAATTCCTGAATTTCAGAGCCATATAGAACTTTTTTGCCTAATATTTGTATTCTTAATGTTTCAGTTATTGAAGACATTACCAATTTTGCAAAATCAGATCGATGCTCTTCTCGAATTTCAAGTAAGTTTTTTCTCAAAATGCTTTCTTTTAATCTATTCTTTTTCTGTTATCAGCAGTAGATTTTTCAGGGCAGAATTTATTCTACTTTGCCTATACAATGCCACATAAGTATTGATAAAATCTTTTATAAAAAAAATCAAAAGATTAGTGGATTATACCGTCTTCTAAATTACTTTACGAAATAACTTGTTAATTTTTCGTCTTTTCCAATAAGCTTTTAGAATTACTGAAATAAATAGTATAATAAGTGACCGAAATCTTATAATACACATAAATTTGAGACAGAATTTCAATACTGTATATTTTCTATCAAATGGAATAAACTTTTAACCATAGCTGCTGTCAGTAAATGTAAATATGTATTATATGAATATGTATGCTATAGATAAGATGGAAATAATAAACGAATAAACAAAGTTCCATTATACCCAAAGTGTATACAATGTGTATAAAGACAGATATGATCAGTATGATAAGCTAGGAAAAGTGAAAGGAAATTGATGATTATGTAATGATTTGATTTATTCATTTGTTAGAAATATTTTAACTTGCTCATCTAATGAGAAATTCACTTATTAACTTGTTGATACATTTGCTTGTTCACCTATTTCAGGCTTTTCATAACAAATTGAAAAATAAATTTGAAGGGAGTAAAGAAAAAATTTGAAATATTAGAAGTATTCATATTTAAGAAGTCTTGGTAATAGTAACTGCTGAACAATTTTCTTTTTTTAATGTTGAATTCACCATTTGGAATCATTATGGTTAAAATTTGATTAAGTGTTTGACTTCATAAAAATTTTTAATTTTAGGTAACTTCAGCGGAATTAAATAATGGTGTCATTAACTGTTCTTTCATTCTTCTCTTTCGTGATCTCATTCGCTTATTTGCGTGTTATAATGATGGTATCATTAATTTGCTTGAAAAATATTTCGATATGAATAAGAAGCAATGTCGTGAAGCATTAGATGCCTACAAATCATTTCTGGTAATATTGATTAATCTCTTTTCTTTAAAAGATAATTTTCCTGAAAAGTCGAAGAAAATTTAAAAATCTTAAAACTGTTTTACTGTCTGGAATGAAATAGGGGCTTCTCTAATTATATCCGGATGTTAATTTTTGTGGATCTATTCAACTGCCAAATTGTTTGAATTCTGTTTTATTTCTTTCATGTATTTTTTTTCGTTGAGACATTTTTGAAAAAGCAGAAAATTTCAAATGCATTGAAAAATTATCTGCTTGATAAGAAATTATTGATACTTTACAGTGTCCATCGAACTTTTATTTTTAATTTATTGTATTTCTACTTAATATGAAAATAACAATAGCGGTGCAGTTGCTAAAATTTTCTAATGCATATATCATATATTTTCTGGAATCGAAAATCAGAAGAACAATTCTGTTGTGTTTGCCATCTAATTTGTGAATAATCTAGCAAAGGAATAAGATTAATGAAAATGTTATGATTGTTAGCATTCTAATAGATCAGTGCATATTCATACACTTATGCATTCATTAGAAAATATGTTGCTTGAATAATGTTGGTATTTTTAATGTTAGCATTTGAAGATATAACACTTCTTCAGCAGTTAATTTTTTTGATAAATCGAAGCAAAGTAATCGTAATTTAGAAAATTTTCTCAGCAAAAAATATAACTGCAATTTTTCAGCTAAGGTTGGATAAAGTGGCAACTTTCCTCAAAGTAGCCGAATCTGTGGGTATTGATCGTACTGAAATACCGGATTTAACACGAGCACCAGCTTCATTACTGGAAGCATTAGAAGCACATCTAGTTTATCTGGAAGGTGGCAGAGCACCTCCAACAGCTCATCATGTAAATATTTTTTTTTTCTTTTGATTTTCATCATCTCATAATTTTTTAATATATTTTTTATTGGATTTTACTGATGAGAAGACTTATTTAATAAGGTTATATGTCAATTTATTTGATATTATGACCGAGAAATCAAATTTGTTCAATAAATTTGTATATTTGTTATTTCAGGCATTTCGAAAAAAATGATAGGCGATTTTATGTATTCATAAATTTTTTGACAGTTTCTTTCTTTTTTTCCAGGAACAGTTTACTGCAGCAATGGCTCAGTCAGCACCATTATTTACTTCTGCACAAACGGGAGTTATTGATGATTCAGCAAAACAAAAATATTTAGAGGAAGAAAAGGAACGATTACGATTATTTGAAGTTTGTTTTTC
Source organism: Onchocerca lupi (assembly GCA_028564675.1). NCBI lineage: Eukaryota > Metazoa > Nematoda > Chromadorea > Rhabditida > Onchocercidae > Onchocerca > Onchocerca lupi. The sequence goes on along the minus strand of JAOVVO010000122.1, from coordinate 127,064 downwards.
AACTTCTTCAAGTAAATCTTATTTTTCACACTTTTTCGAATAGGGTCTTTCAGAACAATTTAACTGGCTTTTGTATACATATACTTCCAACCGATTAGACTATTGCATTTGTATTTCTAGTTTTAATAATTCTGCAAACGATGTAGAATTAGATCAAGATGGAATTATGTTAGCACTGAGGATTTTTCACTTTTCGAGTTATCGATAATTCAGATTCGAGACTTTATCAACATGTCGCAAAATTTTATCCAGTTTATTATTCAATCTCTTTGTCTACTGTCTTTGAAAAGAAACAGCTTTATAATTTATAAGCAAATTTATTGCAAAGAAAGGAATTACGATGTAATCGGATTATGGTGGATCAAAAAAAAAAAAAAAAAAACCCAGTGAAATTTTATAATCTTAGTAATATATATTTTAAACTACTCAAATTTATAGATAATTTGGATATAAATAAATATTGGATTATTTAGACTAGCTTGAAGTGTTAAGCGAAATATTCATTATTAAGTTGGTTGATGTTCCGAAGACAATCCTGGGCATGACTCTCTTTATGGCTTAGAGCAAGCTTTCCTTTTGAGATTCTGAGATCTCCCTTCTGACCTCTATATCAGATTATGGAGGACAAAAGAAATTTGAATTTAGATGCTTACATTTTAGCAAGCCAAGTCTTTTTTTTTTTTTCAGGAGCAGCGAAAAAGGCAAGCAGCAGTAGGTTCATCCGGAATTGATACAGGAGGACATTCGTTCAATCCATTTGCTGCAGCTCAGTCATCGGCAGGCACTGCTAGTCGATCTGCAAGGCCAAGTGATGATCTTCTGAGTCTGTTTGATCCTATGCCAGCATCTGGTGGGATTACAGCTTCTCCAGGATATGGAACTGCTGTTCCAGTTAATGCCACGCCGCAGCCAATGGCTCTGGATCCAACAAATCCATTCGCTCAAAATATTTTTCAGCAACAACCAGCTGCAGTTATATCTGCTGCTCCTCCTACTTCTGGTTTGTATTCTGGAAGAATGCTTTTGAAACTTTTTTTTCAAAATTTTCTTTCTTATAATAGAGAATCTACTAAATCCAGAAATTTGGGGTCTGACGTTCAGGAAAATTTAGCTTCCTGAGAAATTTTCTGATTCATTTATAAACATAGTTAACATATAGGATTATTATTACTTTAGGTTTTGCAGCATATCCAAATATAGGCAGGACAAATGCATTTGGTGCCGATTTTTCAAACGCTTTTAATGTCGGTGCAGTAACTCCTGTGACTACTGAAAATAATGGTTTGTTTATTTTTAAAAAAAAAAAAAAAAAAGGAAAAGAAAGTAATCATTTTACCATACAGTTACTGTTATGTGAAATATATTTTAATTTTTGTTGTCTGCAGATAGAAATATCAATACTTTGACGTATAAATAGACATATTTGCATGTGCGGCATATGTATATTCATATAGATGAATATTTATGTTGTTTCTTGATATGTTTGTGTATGTACAGTGCGATACATAAGCCAAGCTTTTGAACATTCAAAATTCAATGTTAAATTTTTTCAAATTATTAAATAAATACTGTAGTAACTCGATGAACACTAGAGGATGACTCTTCGAACATTTTATACAACATTTAGCTGTTTAGTTGTATATTTTTTCTGATACGTTACTAAATTCTGAATTGTCAGCATGAATATTGTGGCAGTTATAGTAGTAATTGTATTATCTCTATCTTTTCTATTATAATATCAATAACTTGTTATATTTTTGGACGCATAAGAATTTCTGTATTAAAATATCATGATTTCTGCTTTCTCTTGTTTTTTGTTGTTATTGTTGTTGTTGTTGTTTTTTCTGCTGTTATTATTTATTTTTATTCCTTGTTTGCATGATTTAAGATCATCTTGTATCTTCTTAAAAATTTTCTTCCTTATCCCTTGTTGTATGTTAAATATACTAATTTTACCTAAGTTCTTTGTGAAATCACCATCAATTACTGCAGTTGGATTCAATCCATTTCTGGCTAGTGATACTGCGGATTCATCCGCACCTTCAGTACCCCCGCAATGGCCTGTAGAGGATGAAGAAGCCGATAAGCAGTGGTCCGGAAAAGATTCACAAAATGCAGTTTTGCCACAACAATGGACTACACTTTCTCGATCCGATTTGGAACGTAATTCAGTTCCTGCTGCTTCCTGGGGTAAAAAAAAAGATGGAAGCAGTGAAAGTGATGAAGCAGCTGAAGCTACGGATGTCGATCTTAGCAGTAATGTACCGCAGCAACCAAGCGAAATGGTCAGTTCGGCTCTTCGAAATCCATTCGGTGCTATGCAACAAAATGCTCAAGGTAGAATTTGTCCGGAATTCAGTATTGATTTAAACGATTTTATTTAAAAGTTTATACAGCCCAACACAGTTGAAAGTTATAACAGAATGCAGGTGTATATATTCCTATTGTATTTACATTACGTTTTTCTGAATCTCAGGAATTCTATAGCTATGACTCCTTTTTTTGCTTATTTTATGGCTTTTCCGCAAGTTTTCTTATTTTATTCCCAAATAATGAAGGAATATCTGGATGTGTTCATGATATCTTTTAGTACAGTATTTTATTTTCTTTTAGCATTGCATACAGCTGGTGTTAGCGCTATTGTTATAACACCGCAACAACCGGAAATGCCAACATTTGAAGCACCACTGTCTGGTGCATCGTCCGGTTCGTTTACTATCTATAATCTCGTCTTTTGATTTTTGCATCCTCACTATTTTGTTTTCTAATTTTCTGTAAAAGCACTTGTGTAAAGAGTGTTTGATTTAATTTCGAAATTTTATTTGCAACTTTTTTAAGCAAATGCATCACCAATTCATTTTGGAATGACTACTCAAGCACCTCCACCGCCACCACCACCAGCAGCAGTAATTCCGAGTCAAAACCTCACAATTTACGAACAAACTCCATTTTGTTAGCGCTTTTGTGTCTTGTTTCAAATATCAGTTACTATTTATGCTTTATAACTTCTCACGACTGATCATAACAAGCTTCATTTAAAAAGAGTTGACGGTGCTATGACATCGAGCAGTGCTTCATTTCCAACCAATTATAAAATTTTTATGTATTTTATTAGGTTGCAATCTTATAGTCATTTTCTGAATTTTTGGAAAGTAGAAAAAGAAATATAGTTATAGTTAACATATGATGTTTTTAGCAACTTCTTACATTTATTGACTTAGTAACACTCATTGATAATATTTAATCGACTTGTGCAATTATTATTTGTTAAAAACTTTAATGTCTCTGCAATTCAAATAACTGCTAAGTAAACAACTAAGGAGTGACTAGAAACTAAACCTATTGGTGTCATGAATTTTTTTTCTGTAAATAACACGAATTATTTTTCTATATTTGGATTTGTAGAACAAGGGACGATTGTAGCGAAAATATTCGAATATTTTGCATATTTCATTGAAGTTCTTTTGAGACATAATAGAATTTTGTTTTTAGCCCGTATGGACGGTAGTTATACTTCATCACCGGTTATTCCACGCCTTCTGCATCAGCAGGCAACAGAACCTCATGCTGGTTTACCTTCTATTCATTCGTTTCATTTTGTTTTTCCCATATAATCTGCTACTTTTTATAGTCTGTTATTCATCTTATCCATTAGAAAAGAAATAATTTCTCGAGATACAATTTACATATATTTCTTTATTAATTCAATTTTGTTTACATTCTAATTTATATGACTCTTTTTTAGGGATGCAAAATGTATCTGAAGGTAACCATGTTATTTGCTTATTGTTACAGTTATGCATGTTATCTGACAACTAAAGTGATATTTTTGGACGATTATTTAGAAAATTCCTGAAGTGGACTAAGAGTCAAGAAGAAATCTGTATAAATAAAAATGTAAATGTTCGTTGTTCATTTTCACTCAAAGTTTCAAAATCTTCATTGATTGATTTAAAATTTTGATACAATGTAGTATTCGAATAGACGCGTGTTTCTGTATAGATATCCTTTTTTTTTTTTTTTTTTGCTTATCACACCTGTGATAGTTAAAAGTAAGTGAACGGACTAAATCTATTGACCACCCCTCTTTCTGTATTCGTTTTTACAAGACGTTTCAGATTCTTCTCAATTGATTTAAAATTTTGATGCAACCTTTCATTCGAAGAAGCGCTTTTTTGTATATAGATAAGGCGCGTAATTACAAAAAATTCAGAGATTTAAGATTTTGAATAAACGAACATTTCATTTTTATTTACATAGATTATCTGGAGTTGTCAAGCGAAGCGTGATGACTTCGGCTAGTTTTTAATAGAAAGAAATAGTGAGGAAGGAAAAAAATGAAGAGAAAAAGTATTTATGAAGATTAGCTGCAATGTTGCAATCCATTGGGAGATTTAAACTTTCGATTCTCACTTTTGGAGTCGTAGATGTGAAATTGGAAGCTTAGGTTCCCGGGTTAATGACAGTGTCTTTTATCCATCTTTTTTTTAATCTAATATTTTTGATGTTAAGTTACAATAATTAGAACAATGATGTTCATAGTTGTTGTGATTGTTATTTCTGTTGCTGTTGTCCTAATTTTGAAATTTTTGTTATTGTTGTTGTGGTTATTGCAACAGTTGTTGTTGTCATTATTGTTTTATAAACCTTAAAATGCTTTTGCACCAAATACTTACATTTTAATTTGACATCATAAATAGAAATGTTATTGATCTGATGATGAGCTCATGATTCCTATTATTACTATCACTAAAAATTTGGTAATAATAATGGTAGGGGTCGTGAATTATAGATTTTTATCATACAAAAATATTATGGGACTTTTTGATAAATGAGGGATGAAGAGTGATTATTTTATCTACGTTAGGCGTGTTGCATTAAAATTTTTTGTTTTTTTTAGTATGAATATTAAAGACGTTTTATTTGGTGCAAAAGTTTTTTTAGTTGGTCATAACTTTTGAACTTTTAAAATGCATGGGTTTTATGAGGGATTCCTTTTTGTTTTAAGGTTTTCATATTCTTAATTCTATATTTTTGAAGATTTTCCAATATATTTCTTTTTCCGAAACCGAAAATGTTGAATTTCCTAATCTCTTCGTGAATATTTTTATTCCAGGTACAGCAAATTTAAACGCGTATGGAGCACAACAGCTGCCATCAGTAGCGTATGCTGCCACTACACAAGCTGGTAAATTCACTAGCGGTGATTTAGATAGTGCATTATCATCGTTAGCTGACAATCTCTCGGTAAGCGGTAAAGGAACGACTAATCATGGGTGAGGATTTTCGCATTAATTAGTACCTTTTTTTTCTTTTTTTTAACAACTCTTTAAGCTTCTTTTCGAATAATTTGCCTTGTATAATTAGCATATCTTCATTAAATACTCAAATTGTATTTGTTATTTGTGACATGCAAACGCCAAAATAAGATTATATCTAATTATTTTATGATTTGTTAGAATGAAGCTACAACAGGTATTGTAATTCAGGAAACCAGTTCAATGGAATAATCAAAGTATAAGACCGGCAACTGGGGCACATGGGATAGCGCAGCCTCAATATGCTACAATTCCACCACAGCAGTGGCCACCAATGGGTGTTTATGCTCCACAACCAGGTATTTCAACTGATGTTTTTCCTTTTGACAAAATAAGTCAGGATGGAAATTTTCTAGGACCTACAACTAAATAACCTCACGCTGAATAGCTAGATAAAAAGTACATCTGGAGCATATGTTATTATGTGCATTTATTTTGATTTGCAAATTGTCTCATCTCCATTTTCAATTTTTTTTTAATTAATTTCAATTCAAATATTAGGAAATGCTGCTTCATCTAATTTTATAGGCATATATGCTCAACAACCGATGATCGGTATGTATGCACAGCCAGGATATAATCCACAAATGCAGCAAGCGGCTGCACCGGTATATGGTATAACACCAGGACAAACGCCATCTCAAACTGGACAAGCGCAACAATCGGCACCATCACTACCCCATCGCCCATTCATGTGAATTGTGTAGTATTTCACTAGGACAATTTCAAGTTCTTTTTTTGTTTTTGTTTTGTTCAACATGAACAAGAAATATATGTTTTGGAGGATCTTGAAGGAATTCCCTGCTATTAATCAAATTATTTCGGATTGCATGAACATTTAATTCAGTGAAGAACTATTGATTAGTTTCTAACCTTTAATTTTCTCAGTGTTTTCCTTCAATCGTTGATCTTTAATAACGTTTCCTTGAAAATTAGCTAAATGGTTTGCATTACTATATCCCATCCCTTTTTTGTGTTATGTGTTTGTCATGATATCAAAAAAAAGAAAAAAGAAAAAAAAGAATATGATATTGCTGTTTGCTTATATCCAAATAAGTTTTTTCGTCTAATCGCGTTAGAATTTTTCGCAAGCGTTGATCTCAGATTTCATAGATATTTTCAAATAAGTTCTTAAAAAAGCTTTAAAAATTTTTACGAACTAGCCTTTTACATATATATTTATTGATTATTGGTATAAAAGAAAAGTCGATTTTCGTAAGACTTAAAACTGATCGTACTTTTGAAATTTCCATTCTTTCCTATATTATATATACGTGTATCATTCCACTTGGAACCTTGGAAAGATAGCGAAATTTTGATTTTGAAATTTATTAAATTTACTATTTTTTAGTCTATAGTAAAGTACATTTATATAGTCCTGCATTCTTTTTTTTTTAAAATGTCTCACCTGTCGAAATAAGTAGCTTTATATTAATTGATGGCGTTCTTTTTCTTTTTTTAATTGTTTTAAAATTCTGGGCTTATCTGTCATCGTTTCATTATATGCAAGAAAGAGGAAGCAAATCTCTGTGTATTAAGCCATATACATATTTACTTATATCTGCGTAGAGATATATTTAACTTATTTTTCCGACTGAATTTTGATTTCGATTTAAAGTTTTTTTCCTGGTATAAATTAATGATATTATATTGTCGAAAAATAATCTTCCAGCATAACAAGCAATATGCGATCCACGCAGATGTTATTGAAGGAATGAAATCATTCGCTTTTTATAGTTAAAATTTGTTTCCTATTATAAAAGCAATTATTAATTTACTGCTTAAATCAATTTGATACGTTATGTGGAATAATACATAATAAATTAATTTTATTAATCATTAATTCAGCAGTAAGGTTATAGAAGCATAATTGGCAATTAATTTTTTTGACAAATAATTTATAATTAATTAGATAATATTTAATTAATTATTATTAACAAATTCATTTCTGAACTGGAATTAATAAGCCGGTTACTAACAGTTCCCATGATGAATCGTTTTAGACATAGCTTAATCTTGTTAATTATTTGAAAATTTTCCTATTTTAATTCATCTGTTTGATCATTTACTAACTCTTCAAGTTATATAACTTTTACAAATGTAGATTGAAAATAACAGATCGATAATTTCTACAAATGAAAATTGAAAGATTGAAATTGTTTCCATTGTATGAAAGCATCACCACTGGAGGGCAATTCAATTTTTGTGCGATTTACAAAACAAGCGGTGCTATTTAAAGTGGCATTCACTAAATTGCATATTAATATCAGTTAGAATGGTGCAATTTTTTATGTTAAAAATCTTCCTAACTTCCCATCATTAATTTAATATTTGATAAAATTTCATAATTTAAGACAACTTCTCAAGACTTTCTAACCCTAAGGTTTTTTCGAAACTCAATTTACAAAACAAAAGAAATTTAGTTTCTCGAAGAAATTGAAATTAATTCTTTGAGAATAAGCTATGTGTTGCTTTGCAATTAATAGCTTTAATTTTTTTTTTTTTTTTGTTTATAAAATAATGATAAATTTATGTTTGATACACTCCTTAATTTTTTTGTTCGAAGTTTCAAATTTTAAAAAATAAATGAAATTGACATTTGCACCAAATTTTGCAGATAGTATCTTTTTTCTAGTTATTTTGATTGTTTTCATCAAATCAGAACCATTTAGGTTACTTTGAAAACTTTTTAATTAATTATTTGTTAAAATGTTACGTTTTTTTTTTTTTTTTTTGTTTTTTTCTCTTCTCTATGGTAGTGTAAATTTTATGCCGATTTTCTATAATGGTTTTAGAAATTTGATATAACTTATAAAATCCAAATATTGGTTGTTTCATCGATAGGCTGCACCGGAAAAATGTTGAGTTCTATTGGGTTATACAAATCCGAGAATTCTTCGAAATCGGACAATTTTTAAAAATCTTCACAAATGAATTCAAGATCAATTTGCAGGATTTCGTCTTTGCGGGATCAAATTCTGTTTGCCATTAGCAATAGTAAGTTGTTAGTCATAAATGAATTTCCGGTTTTTGACAACTTTTGAAATTTAACATATTTCAAAAAGTGGTATTTCACTGACTTTAATTTGTGAAGTTTTCCGGAAGCGAATCATTATCATAATGACAAAGGCATTCCGGACTTTGTTTACTGCACTATTTAAACTTCCAATTTTAAAATAAATGGGAAAATACGTAAATCTGTATTAAAAATACGCAAACAATTATTGTATAGTTTAATTTCTGGTTTAAATTTTACAAGTATAATGGCATGGTCGAATGCATTAATGTATTTCTACATCCTAATACGGAATTGCCAATCAGAAGTACCATTGGTGATAACTACCTGGGGAAGCGATGATTTTCAAGCTGCTACCACAAAAGGTTCGATGAACCAAATTTCATATTTACAAATGATATTTACATGCGTATTCACAATTGTCATCCTAGTGGTTGGCCACTAGGCACATATACCTTTCCATTATGGCAATTAGCAACCGGATAGTTGTGAGAGAATTCAGTGTGATGTGATGGAAATGCATATGTCTCGATTTGCTCATCACCGAAGCAATTAATCATTTGCAGCATTCTTGACACTAACAAAGACACGTGACAGGATGGAATCATTAGTGGAAGGTTTAACGGAGTGTGAAAGGTTACAATGTGATGGAACTGTTGGTTTCGGTGGTTCACCGGATGAAACAGGAGAAACTCGACTTGATGCACTCGTTTTTGATGGGTATTTCTCATTCTTCTCCCGTAAAAATTCTAATTTGTTTCGAATTTGTGCAATTTTTTAAACGAGTTCTCGTCTCATGAATTATAGTTGAATTAAATCATTTAATTCGATCAATAATTTGAATCTCGTAATTTTTTAATTTTTAATATTTTCGCAGTATATTTAAGACATTAGCAAATATATTTTTTCTCATTTTGACAAACTCTATGATAGCTACATTCACTTTCGAAAGATTGATTAGTAGTTTTTCATTAAAGTAATTATTCTGTGATTATTCATTTATTACATTAAATAATTAGATTGTTTAAATTCATTTTATGATTAAATAGAAACACATCAGATTTTGAGTAGTTTGAAATTAGTTCTTTGCTAAAACCTAACATTTAATTGATTTGCTATAAGTATTAATTGTATTTTTTTATTTTATAAAGGAAAAAAAAGAAAGAAAACCACAAAATAAAGAGAATTTTTAGTTTGAGTCATAAAATGGGTGCTGTTGGTTCATTACCAAATGTCAAGAATGCGGCACGTGTAGCTTATGCAGTAATGAAATATACGAAGCATTCAATATTAGTCGGTGATCACGGTATATTTACTTTCTTTTCTTCTTTTAACTGATTAAGTTGATAAAGTAGAATAATCAGTATATCACAGACTAGAATTTTTGCATACTTTATGTAAAAATTCTTTTTCGAAAAAATTCCTGTTCTAATAAAAATTTTCAACCATTATTTTTTTTTTTTAAAAAAAAAAAGTTAAATGAAACTGTAAGATTTTTTCTAGCTTTAATATGCATCATCAAATATCTAACTTAATCAATAGACTACAGTAAAAAGACAGATTAAAAATTCTAGTTCTATTTGCTGATTTTAAATGATCATCTTTTAGAATAATGATAGTACGAGGATATTCCTACAAAAAACCATCAATTGGTGATCGGAATGTTTATTGATGATTGTAGTTTTATTAATCGTTAATTTCTAAGCTCAGTTTATTCATCAAAATTTGGTTTGTTAATTTCGATGGGAAACTTTACTGTTCATTTACTTTTTATTAATGCCATAGTTGCATTGTTGTAATTTACGATATTAATAAAAAGTAAATGACGTGAGCTGAAAACGTGAGCCTGTAAAAAAGTTTTTTCGGTGAAATAAGCAAATTAATTCTAATTAATAAATTGAATTTTCGAACTAATGATTAATAAACATTATAATCATCAGTAAGACATTGATAATTTTTGTAAGAAATATCCTTAAATCATCATTGTATGAATTATCAAATCACATAATTCATGATACAAAGTATATAGCGTATTGTGTTACGCTATCTCTCACGTAGTCCATCTGTTTTATAATTTGTTTGTTATTGCTATTTGTAAATATTATTACCATTAATTATTTCGAAGCTCAAATTATTTAAATTTAAATTTAAAGAAATGATGAATTTATTCTTTAATTTAGCAGCCGATTTTGCTGCTGACATGGGGTTTAGACGAGAATCATTGTACACTAATAGTTCATATGTTGCTCATCAAAAATGGATCAAAGAAAATTGTCAGCCGAATTACAGAAAAGTTCATTTTGTTACCAATTTTTAGATAATTAAATTTTATTTTTATTGTGACATAGAATTCAATTCTGATTCTAATTTTTGTTTGATTTTTTCCATTTTTTCTGCTCAAATAAATTTGTTAATTTTGCAGAAATTGGAAGTTTGTAGCTCAAAATAAATTTGTCATTTTGCTAATTTTAGAATGTAATACCAAATCCGAACAAGTTTTGTGGCCCGTACAAACCTGCGATTAGCAAAAACAAATTCATATATAGCCAATCGCAGGTGAAACTTTTTTCCGAGTATTTTATCTTTCTGAAATCGCATCATCCGAATATCTGTTTTTTAGCTAATTATTTAATATATTTATAATCTAATTTACATATATCAAATATATACTAGCCTGCACGGTCATCACTGACCTCTTGAAAAAAACATTTCTTTGCTGTGCTGATTTGTCTTTTGATTGTTTGAGCCATTTGATTTTTCCAATTAAAAAGTTGCAATGCCTCTTGGTCTACTTGGAATTGTGGAATTTATATTTGCCATGTGTTTTTATTATGTTATTTATCACAACTTTTAATTTTTGATAAGGTTCCGGATTGAATTTCATATAAAAAAATGATTCATAAATTTAGATCTGTAAAATTAAATTTCAGGATTTACTTAAAGTAATTGGAAAAGAATTTCAAAAATATAAATCTATTTTTAGGTTAATCGTGGCAATCACGATACTATTGGAATGATCATTATTGATTTCGAAAATAATATTGCTGCTGGTACATCAACCAATGGTGCTAATCATAAAGTTCCCGGGTATTTTCTTCTAAAAAGGATTGCTGATTTGATAGTTATTAAAAAGAAAAATAGATTTAAAATACTTCTTAAAAAATATTTATATGTAGTTGAAATTTTTTGACCTCAATTCATGGAATTTCAAACAAGCCTAACAGATATTAGATATTGATCAGATAGTCCAAAATACTATCAATTTCAAATCAGCGAATGATTGATCAGATTGATTCAATGGCTTAAATCATGAACTTTTTTTGCAGAGCCAAGTGTAACTTTGCCGAACGTCTTTATAATCGAGAAATTTGTTGCATTTATAAATGAACAATTAAAGTAAAGTTCGGAAATTCATTTTAATTCTTTTTTAAAGTTTTAATTTCAGACGGATAGGTGATTCACCGTTACCAGGTGCTGGTGCATATGCCGATAATGATATCGGTGGTGCGGTAAGTACCGGCGATGGTGATATTATGATGAGATTTGTTTCCAGGTATTTTTTGGATAATTTCTACTTCATCACTTTACTTACTGGCTCAGTAAATCGCAAAATTAGTTACTACTTTGATTAAATATAGTTAACTGAAGTATTTCATATCTAATGACTTACTTAATGCTATATTTAATTTATTTTAAAAATAGCTATCAAACAGTACATTATATGCGCGAAGGTAAAACACCGACAGCAGCTGCTGAAATAACAGTTCGTGCCATCTCGCGCAAATATCCAAATTTTTTTGGCGCAATTGTGGCAGTCAACAAAAAGGGTCACTTTGGAGCTGCATGTCATGGCATGGATTCCTTCAAATTTTGTATGCAAAATCAAAATTTTAAGAAAGTTAAAGTTATGTCTGTAACATGCATTTAAGTGTTGATTGAATTTTTGATTCATATTCCTTGTAAAATACTTAAACATATAGCATTTAAACATATTTTTTTATTCAGATTTTTTAAATCTCTAATTAACCGTTCTATCATTAGTGCTAATAAAATTGTAATTGTTATTTACTCAGCAAATTTCAAATTGCGCCTCTTTCTTTATTCATCCATTATAATTTAGAATAGAAATATATCTGTAATGAAGAAAATTGATTAAAAATGACAAAATATTTTTGTTTGTTAAACTTCCCGAAGTGTTCCACATGTTTCCGAAAACAGAATTTCAAAAAATTATCAGGAATTCTTTTCTTTTTCTCTTTTTCCTTGAAAAAAAAATTGTAGGTTGAAGATTAAACATATTATCAGAGTCTTGAGTCACTAATCACGTTATTGATCTCGACAAATTCAGGATTGAAAAATTTAAAATGATGTTTCAGAATTTCTCGGTATTTGAATTTGATATATTTTTTATATACTAAACGAAATATTTTTTTTACTCTATATGGCGATTTTGTTCTTTCGAAAATATGTTTTGTTAATATTTAAATTAGAGATCGAACTTTAACTGCTGCTGAGTTGTGATTAATAAGCTTGAGCAGAATTACAATTTATACTGAATCATGGTTGCACTGATAGATGATATTATAGCTTTTAGCAAATCATAATTATAATTGTGTTTGTTAGCAAATAATTATTAGGATTTTAGAAACATTATTTTGCTAAGGTTAATAGTGAATACGATATCAGCAGTATACTATTACCATTAATCATAACTATAAATATTAATTTCAAATTGCAGATAAATATATAATTATGATTGTTGATAAATTTATAGAGTGGTAGCATGTCAAGATAGTTAGCAAATCAAGCAAATCATGAATCGTGATTACAAATTATAAAATTATAAATATTTAGCTGCTAATTCGAATCAAGGTAATAAATATGCATATAAATGCTCTGATTTTCGTATGTTTTTCTTTCTTTTTTTTCTTTTTGAAGGAAAAGAACTTTGTTTCATTTTATAATTTCTGAAATTTTTCACTCAGAAATCGAAAATTTCGACGATATTAAAGAAATCATTTATGACAATTAATTATGATTATTTGCAGTTTTTTCCTCTTTTTCCTGTTTTCTGCGTACTTCATTATCGCCATTATTATCAATAGAATTATAGTATTATCACTACATCCTTACGCCAATTCTTAAGTGACAGTTATAATGGTTATTATTTACAATTAATGATTTGCTATTATTTTACCTTTCTTTTCTGCAAATCATTTATTCAATATCTTCCTGAAACAGAACAGCTTTGCTAGTTTTGATTTTCATTAATTTTATTCTAAAAAGATGCAAAAAATAAGATCAATTATTTCGAAATAAAAATTTGCCAGTTCATAATATACTTTTTTTTGATTATTGAAGATAAGTGTTTAAAAAGTTTCAAAATTGGATATATCTTAGAAAAGATAATTCATACTTTAACCAAGCTAAATTATCATTTTAGATACCAAATTATCATCATAGTAAATAAAAAAGAAGTTAATATGTTTCATTAAATGGTTAAATATTCGATCGCTATTGCATCATTTAATAATCAATAAATTAATACTTATAAATTTTAACAACGAGATAAGCAAAAAATCAAAAATTTATTTCTCTTCTCATCCAATTTAAATATTTAACCAAAACAGAATAAGTTTTTCTTCTTTAAATACAGGTAAAATATATTATATTAACGTATTCCTGAATTACTTCCAAAAAATGTTTGCAATAATCCTGAAATCTGAATTAGCAAAAATGAAAGGCGTATAACACAACAGAATGCAACAAAAATGATTTTTTTCATTTTATAACTTTAGATTGGTATAGAAAAACATCCTAGATGTGCCGTGGCCACATGAACATGATAGAGTTCGGCTTCTAATTCCACGCAACCGTCCAGAGTTGTTTTCCGAAATTTTAGCTAAAAAAATGTTTTCATATTTTCTATTAAATTTCTAATTAACTCTTCACTTTCATTTTTAAAGTATTGCAAATGAGATTAAAAAATATCGCTTAAAAATTCTTATAAAAACAATTATATTTAAATTTAAGAAGTGTCATAACTTAAATTTACTCACATTACGTAAACGTAAACAAATAGCAGCATACTCCTTCAAAAACGGCAATGACAAGCAATACGGCGGTGGATTATGCACTGCAAAGAAAAAACTAAAAAAAGGCGCAAAAAACGAAGAAAAAATTATTTCAGGAAAGAAATTCATGGAAACTAAATATATAGGCGGATTTTAAGATTTTCGTCACTCATTTCCATCTATTTTTACATATTGTTATCCATTCAAAATACCATAATGCAGCTTATTTCGAGAATTATATTCCACTTTTTCAGAAAGGAACATTTGTTTTGAAAAATAAAATATAATTTTCGCATCGTTTTTGTTTTCAGATTATAGCAAATGAGAAATTCAACAAAAAGAGGAACTAAAGAGAAAAAAAAGAACAAAAAACAGCAACTAACAAGACAACTCTTTCGAAACATAAATATAGCCATTGATGGAAAAGGATAAACGGATGCCGATATCTTCTGCTACATATGTTATATTTACACAACCTGAAATTCTCCGCTTAACATAATTTTTCGACCGATCTTGATATGTAGTATGAAAAATTACCGTATTACATTATACTTCATTACAACATAATGATCGTAAGTATGGATATATTGTGTTTTATTATTTACGATGGAATACAGTATCATGCCATAAACATATTACACTGCATTACAGTTATAATATAATATCAGGAGGTAAGTCCTATTATGTTGATATGATATAATATCAGCAAATATATTGTATTTCGTTATAATAAAATATATTAGAGATCCTGTCAGTAAGTACAGAAATATCTCATTACAGTGTAGCACATGTCACAGTATTGGGTCAGTAAGTTTAGACATATTATATTATATTACAGAGTACTGTATTACAAAATGGCATCAAAAGATGTAGATTCCTCATATTTATAGAATAATATACTACAGTATGATGTCAACAAGTATAAGTATACTGTATGAATCATGCAGCATAGCGAGAGTAGGTAAATAATAATTTAACGAAATGATATTCTACTTAATTCTGATCCTTAAAAAAAAAAAAATTATCAATTTAGCTGGGCTGATCTCTTCCGTTTAATTAGCACATCTTGGAATATATTGACATACAAAAAGAATTTGATTCAAGTCTGCATTAACTTCAAGTAACTGAAATATTTATTTCTGAACTTTGCTTAATAAACCAATATTAAGAAAATTTTCAGAACTTGAATTAAATATTAGTATTGTAAAACTGAACAAACTTCATGCCTTTCGAGCAAGAGTTTTTTTTTTATAGTAATTTATAGGATTTTATGAAACGCAAAAAACTGATGTTGAGATTTGAATTTAAATTATATCAATAATAGAGTAAACATGTTTCATTTTATTTCATATGGTAATAAGCTGAAGGAGAGTAACTGCTTAATGCATGAACGGTAACTTTTTAAATTGAAAGTAATCTCGTGAAAGTATATTACAAAACTATTACTACCATATCTCAGAAAGAAATGAAAAAAATTCCAAATAAAAATTTTCTTCGGAATAAACAACTTGAAAATTAGATAGATTTAAAAAAATTTCCATAATTCTCATATTTCTTTTCCATTTTTTTCTTTAGTCTTGTCATGCTAATACAATACTGTCCAGTACATCTTAATTCATCGATTCATTTCCCATTAAGTATCATCATTTGTCATCATTTTCTTGATTGTAATCAAGCCAAAAAATTTGAAAGAACAAGAAATGAAAAACATACCAAAATCATTAAGACCAATTTTTGCAATGTTTAGCTTAATGCAGCATGCACAATTTTTCGGAATGCATTCGCAGTTTGTTGCATTCATAACATCATTGTATATGTAATTTGATAATGAGCCTAAAAACTACTTTTATTATTAAATTATTTAATTCCGTCAAAAGTTTCAAATTCTCAGCTTTCTTTTTTCGTTCATTTTTTTTTTTAATTTATGCAAATCATAGAATCTCATTTTTTATTCGTTAAAAATTTCAAAATTTTATAGCAATTTTGGACAAAAAAAATGTACGTAATAATTAATTGAGATAAAAAAAGAATTTGCAAGGAATTAGATTACATCATTCATTTACTTCTTTTTTTTTAATTCCTTACCATAATTCACTTCCACCTCTTTTGTAGCATGGATATGAAGCCGATAGTCTTTTGTTATCATTTCCAATTTTCCTTTTACACCATTTTCAATTACCGTCATTACATCCATAATAACATAGTCTGAAACGGATCAACGAGCGATCATTTTTCTCAATCTAAATGGAATGAAAACGAGCTTATACATGAAAAAAACGAGTCCATGTATGTATAAAATCTGGTAATTTTGTAAAAATCCAAAATATCATGTATATTATTGCGTAAGTAACGTGATTATTATTATTATTAAATCAAATACATTACTGCATATATTATCATTCTAATTTTATGTGAGCACTACCATATTCTAGAAAACGTTTGAAATTTTTATAACTAGTCGATATTTTACATTATCACTTCATGTTATTATCAATTAATACAATCAATCATTTCTTAATTCGCAATGAAATGTTTGTGTAAAAATTATAAAAATGTTTGCAATTCATTACTGAAATGAAATACTGAATGATTTAACCTTGCATGCCAATGGGTAAATCGAAAAATCTTAATCCTAAATATATTTTGCCGTTATGTAATTTCATCGCTTTTGTTAATCGTATTACTGTTGAATCGCTAAAGCGATTGTGATTATGCCTTAACAATCCACCATCTTGCATCATCACACTCTGAAATTATGTCAATAATCATCTCACATTATCTGAATGATTTGTTCACTTCAGAATATCTTTTATATTGACCATAATGTTCGTAATATATTAATAATATTTTATTACTCATATTATTTATAGTATTTATAATTTATTCATTCCTAATATCTTAACTAAATTTTTGATGTTTCCAAATAATCATCTTTGAACTCAATTTTTTTCTTGCACAAAAAACCCACCATTATCTTTATCATTTTTTAAAATCATTATAACATGATTAATGAGTAATTGAATGTAAAAATTGGGCTCTCATTATCGATAAGAAAATAGCAATAATAAACACTTATCTTTTTAAAACAAATTCCAGAATTTTAAATAAAATAATAATTTGGAAAAACGAAGTTCCTTTTCAATAATATCAACCAAAATTTATAATCAAAACTTGTCGAAACGTATCTTTAATTAACTTGAATTCAAACTTTCCATACTTTTTAAAATTCAATACAGTATTTGTCTTTAATAAGAAAACTTTTGAAATCACAGTCTTAATTTTCGAATCATTATAAACAATAATTTTTACGATGTTAAATCTTACATTAAACGTAAGCGTAAGTTTAAGTTATCTTAAGATCAGTAAAATCCTTGAATAAAACAAATTTACAAACAGCAATGTCTATTGATATTTCTTTTTTGTAAATTTCAAAGTATCTTTTCTTATCAAGAAATGCTTTTATTCATTACTCCATTCAGTTCTCCTTTCAATATTTCTTCCTTTAGTTCATTTGGAATTACGTATTGAATTACTGATATTGTCGCGAATTTCGATATCGCGAGACTGCAACCAAATACCAAACAAATAAATAATTAAATGAATTCCTCACTGTAAAGGGATGTAACCAACATTGTGAATCATTTACATTCCTTAGATTTATTTCCCATTGCATTCCCATACTTTTTCTGCTTTTATCTATGCTAATATCTTTGTATTCCTGTCATACAGGAAATGTCTTTGCCATCAATCGCTCACAATATCATCTAAATTTCATATTTTTGTCCAAATTCGCATCCTAATCTTCTCGTCAGATATTGTTACGATGCTCATTTTGTACTCGGGTCTTAACAATTTCCAGTGTTTAATGTAAACCACTCCCATCTCTAATACATATAAATCTTGTTTTATTAGGAAAATAGCTATCTTCTTCAAATGATGATTTTATAATATGGTGTGGACGGAACTCAATCAACCCGACTCTACACAAATTAGCCCAGCTCGACTGGATGCCGCTCAACCAATTCGATTTGACCCAACTTAGCCCAACCCGACTGCACTCACTGGTGGTATTTTGCTATTGATCGACATCACTCACAACGATTCAGAAATATTCACGACAGATATATCTAATATAAATTAAATTAATAATGGGTAGTAATCATTTGATCTTAGGTAGAAGAATTTATTCATTTTTCTCATCTTTATGTTGACTTCTTCCTATGAATATAATTATTTGAATTCGAAATTAAATCATTCACAAATCCCTATCTGTTTAAATCTGTTATGTTCCAAATAATTAATTGATTAATTTAATTGTATTAAAAAAAAATAAAATGAAGCAAAATTAAAATCGCCGAAGAAATGATTACTGATTATTCAGTACTGAAATTGATTGAGAAAAACTTAATATTTCAACATCTTTAGAATATTTACTTAAAATTGTCATTGAATTTTAAAAAATTTCATCGTATCAAATCTTTCACACATCATTTACACACAATTATTTTTCTCCGTTTACTTCGTGAAATGCATCTCTTTAGTATCGATTATACATCCATTTAATATAGGATGATTCGTTTATTATCTTCTTAACTACTTGTTTAGCCGTAATTGTGCCTTGTTTAATTTAGAAATACTTGATATAGTCAAGATAATAGGAAAATGAGTGCAAAAAAAAAGAAGAAATTAAAAAAAACAAATGAAAATACCTGTAAATCGAAATGATTGGGAGAATATAAGACGGAAATAGCATATGGTATCGAACAAGGTGGATCATTTTCACAGATTATTGTATCATCAGTTGGTGAAAGTTTGATATGAAGATCCAAATATGAATGTGCCTAAATTGCATTGATCAGTTAGTTTATTAAATTTGCAGAAGTTGCTATAAATAATAAGAAAATTATCAAAGTTTTAGAATTTGGTTACAATAGAAGTTTTGTCAAAAAAGTTAGATATTATTTATTGATTTAAACAATTTTATTGAAATATATGAAAAATTTATTTTTATTATTTTACAACTAAATTATCTTCTTTGTGTAATAATGTTTATCCAATATAAGATTCACAAAGTGTCAAAATTTTATACAGATTGATTTGTGATATTCAAGTGAAAAATATGAAAAAAGTAAGTGCTGACAACTTCAACTAATTAATTAATATTTAAATTTGTTTATTTATTGCTTCTAATAAGTCATGCCAAAATTATAAAAAATAAATTTTCAAAAGTTGTTAAAATTAAAACAGTATGGATATTATTTGTTAGCGTGTAATGAAATAACGCTGAATATATTCACGCGAGGTAATGTTAGATATTTACGTGTAAAACGTGAATATTCATTAATTAAACAAATGCAATAATCCTACTGCATCAATTAAGCAAAATTGCATGCTTGGCACGCATGATTTTGCAATTTATTCAATATATCTCCGATGATAGTTGCAAACAAAACTTACATAAGATTCAGTTCTCCTTCATCGCATCTATCTATCAAGTTTTTCTTTTTGAAAGCTCGAATTATGCAAGAATTTTTCCCAATAATTAGTTGAGTTATTAAGTTTTTCCCAACAATTAGTTGAGTTATTAAATTTTTCCCAATAATTAGTTAAGTTATTAAACATGCTATTTACTTTTTCATAATAAATAAATGTGGCATCGCATCAGTTTCCATTACCGTACTCACTTCCTTTGACAGGATCTGTGATTGCAATAACCACACTCGTATTTTCACGTTTAACATATTTGATTTAAAATGAAATGTTTCAAATGAAAGAAGAGAATTAAAATTGGTAACTTACTTTTCGAATATGTGAAATACGCGCATCATTAGCTGTAATTAGCAGAGAGAATATGACAATAACTGCTGTTAACATCAGATATATCAGTTAGGATAGAAGGAAAATGAAAAGTTGTGTACCCAAATATTTTCCGGAAAAAAAAAGAATTGCAAACAGACTAACAGAAAATGAAAATTAATTAATATGAAAAGAACACTGCAGTAAGCTTGACTGACAAAGGTTCAGTCTTCGGATATAATCGGAAATATCAAAAATGATAAAATGATGATTATCAGCTAATGACACTAATCGAATTATGACATGCAGTTGTAATTACAATAGCAGAGAATAGTAGCAATAGCAATTCTGAACAACAAGAGCATTTGCTTTTGCTGAGAAATAAATTTAGTTATTGATTTTTTCACTAACGAAATCACTGTTCATTCAAACTTGATGAACAAGCAATGATAAATTGAAAGATTAGATCAGAAAGTTTCTTAAGTTATGAGAAAGAATAAGGCCTAAATTATTAAGGAACTATAGAAATGTGAGCAAATTTCAAGTATGTTAAGATTTACATAAACCATAATGACTGTTTCGAGTGTTGGACGAATGATGTAATCGGATCATTCGAACTACCGATATATCAATTCCTATCAGGGGATCAATTAGAACAAACCGGTTAATAAACCTTGTTTGAGAAATATTGAAACTTGAGGCTATTCAGTTCACTCATTTGACAGGGTTGAAAGATTAGAACAGATAGACATTTCTGGTCAAAATATAATAAATCAATGAAGTCAGAACTTAATCAGGTATTATTAGTTTATCAGACAATAGTTTCATGACAAATTTATACATACAGGATTAAAATTTCAATCATTAGTTGACTGTCTTCTGCAGAAAAAAAATTCTATTGCAGTGATATTTTTTTTAAATATAAAATTAAAATCTTTTGCAAAAATTTTAAGATTGTAATCTGTTTTTATTCATTTATAATCATTGTTTTTCTCTTTATTCATATATATTTTTTGAAAGAAAAGTTGAGGGAGAGAAAATTTTAGCTGGAAAAAAGAGAAAAAGAAAACGATAAGTTTGTAGAAGATGAGCAATAATTAACTTGTCGGATAAAAACAGTTATTGGCAGTAAAAATAATGCTAGCAAAAATAAATTAATCATTATTTTATATCAATCTACTTTTACGTTTGATAAAAACAAAGTGGTGACAATAGCAAAGTTCAGCTTTTTTCGATTACTGATTTTTTAACATTTCTTGTCCAATATACAAAAGAATAGGTGAATAAATCATGAATATGCAAGTAAATAAATATTTTTGTTTATATTTTAATCGAAACCAAATTCAATCGAGATTAATGAAATTATTCATGTTCAATAATATTAGCAATATCGAGGATAAAACGACAGAATTCATCACCGATAAATGAATTATTTATAAAAATAATTCAAATGAATGATATAAGAAATGAAATTATTGAAGAAACGCATCAGAAATCATTTTGTCTATGAAATAATTCTTTTTCGCATATTATGTCTAGCAATTTATTGGTGGCGTAAGATACAACACATCAAATGACATGTTAAGAATAAAAGAATGTTCTTTCATTGCGAACAATAAAATAACTATTATTTAATGAAGAAATTCCGAAAATATTAGAAAAAAGACACCGAAAATTCTGTCATCTTTTTTTGAAGTATTTTATCAAATAAATTTCATTTCCTCAACACTGAAAAAAAAAAGAAGAAAAAATAGAGAAAGCTTTTAACCACAAACTAAAATGAAAATGACAAATGAAAATAGTCATTTCTTTTTTCTTTCTCTTTTTAAAAAATGATGAATATCGCGGCATAAAGTGCGATTAAATCATTTCTTGTAAACAACAGTTTTGTAATGACGGTAATGATGTTAAATGACAAGGATGACGTTGGCGATGATGGTGATGGTGATAATGATGACGAAGATGATGATGACAAAAATGATAGCAAAGATGATGATGATGATAATGATGACAACGGTATAATTATCATTGAAAGAAAGAAAAGTTCAAACGACATTAATCATGAAATTTCTTCGTCTCAAATGCTACAAACTTGTTTGAGCTGTTGCATAGATGAAAACAAAAATTCGAGCATTGAAAAATGTTCCCTTTATCTTTGTCATTTTTTCTTTTGTCATTTTACATGAAAAAAGACAAAGTGAAATTCATTGATTATTTGCTGAATTATGTGTTGCTATTTAAAAATCACATTAGCATAATTGATTAGCATTATAAATGTTTTTAAAATCCCATCAAAAAAATAATATTATTAAACGATGACAGTTTAAGACTATCACGAGTTTTTGTTCTAAATAATCTTCATATTTTTCTTGCAAAAGTAATTCTGGCATGTTTTTGAAACAATTTTTGAGGAAAAATTTAAATTCTGCTACTAATAATTAAATAAGTTAAGTAAGCAGAGAAAAATTTCATTAATGCAAAAAAAAAAAAAAAAAACACACATATTTCTGTACATATGTTTTTGTCCTAAGAATCGCCAAGATACAACGACCAAAAATGTGAACTGCGATGTAAAATAAAATGTTAGATGTATTGAAAGCACTAAATGCTAAAAATAAAGTATTAAATGTAGAATTTATGCAAATTAATTAATTCATGAAGAAATTTAATTGTTGTTAAGTGCTATTAATCCATCTGTCTATGGGAAGCAAACTTCAATTAATATATTTTGCTCTTATTTTCTAATTACTTTTTACGATATCTTTAACTTTTATCAAATCATTATTTTTAAGAACAAAAATGAAGGATAAAGTTGTATTTTTTTTTTTTGAGAAATAAAAGTTTATCATATGATAATCACATAATCGATGATATTGTCATTAATACAATATGTAAATTGATTAACAATTATTAGATAGACGGATGATGAAAGAAATGCCAAAATTGATATAGTAAGTTCATTAAATTTTTTCAATGATTATCAAATAATTTGATTTCTGCTTTGAATTATTTGCCGAGTCTATCAACTAAGAAGATGATGATTGAGAGCCAAATGGAAGAGATCCAAATCACGGGCACTTTTCACTTTCCATAACGGAATATTCTCCTGAAACATAAAGTTGCTTCCATACAAATAATAGCATTCATAAGTGCAATGAATGTTAATTAAAAGCTTACTTACTCACCTGAAATATATTGATTCAAGCATTTTCATGTTTCATGTAAAGATGAAAATTGATAGTAAAGTTAAAATTAGAGAATATAACAGGAATATAATGCATATTAATTTATCTTTTTGGAGCAAATTGATGAATGGTTTCAATTGCTATGTTTATGAGAATTTTTTGAAGTAACTGTTAAGAAGTTTTCAGAATTTTGTAGAGAAAAGCAGAAAGAAAATATTATAAGTACTGCAGAATAGGACGAATGAATTTGTTTATTTGATCTTTCTAGTTCAATATTTCTAGCTGTATCATCGAAAATGCTTACAAATACGGACTTTTTTTTTTTGATCAATTATTAGAGCACAGGAAATAATCAAAGATATGAATTTAAATCGAATTACAGAATTTTTAATCGATATTTAGTATAGAAAATTTTTAATGGCATTTGAGAAAAAAAAGTTGAAATACTCTTGTCATAGAAGCAAAAATTTTGAAGAATTTATTGCAGTAAGATAAAATCTTTCAAATTTTTTTTAAAATATTCTTCTTTCTCTTCGCATTTGCTGCTTCTGATGATACTTCATATTTAGCACAAAATTAATGTTTTCGGGAAGATTTTCTAAAATCAAAATTTAAAAAAAAAAAAACGACCTTCAATAGATTGAAAGATTGTTTTTTATAAAGGAAATTTCTATTGACCTTTAGAAATTTATATCTCATAACCGAACAGGTTACGATGGCACTTCGATTTCTCGCAAAATACTTCTCTCCACTTTGCCCACAAAAAATAGTATTTATCAAATTTTATGGAAGGAAAAAAGACGAAACTATTTGTAAATTGTAAAGAAAAATTTTTGTTCACTTCTCGCAAGTTCAGACATTACTTTACCGCAAATTAGTTTCATATTTCATTTCACTTCATTTTTATTCATGTTCTCAACATTCATTTTTATAACTTTTAGTTTTCGGTATTAATCATTGCCATTTGTTTTTCATCGCAAAGTTCTCTCCTCTTTCGTTATTTAAAATGAGCAATTTTGAAATGATTCCATTATTTCGTATAGCGATTAAAAATTATTCCAAATATATTTATTGCTCAAGAAATTTTTTTCAGATTTATTTATTGGGTAAACATTTATTTGGGTGAAAAATTCTCTAAATACATTCGATTAGCAAAAAGTTTCTAGCTACTTTTGATTTCTAAATGAACTGATTTAAATTAAATAATATTAAGTAATGAATGTGAAAAATCAGTCAGTGATAATTTTGTCAAACACAAATGCATTCTTTTGAAATGAACTGATGTATTGAATTGCTAAAAATAATTTTTGTGAAGAAATTTGTTAAAAATATAGGTAAAGTTTATTCTTTTCCCAAAAATAGGATAAATATATTATATCCTGGAAATTGAAAAGAAATCTTATACATATAATTTTGCAGATAATTTATAAAAAACTTGCGTAAAATTCTACAGAAAATTTATGGAAATTCTAAAAGTTAGACAAAATTTCACGGAAAAAAAAATTTTGCATTGATCCTGTTTACTGACCTAAATTTGCTAATGAATGTAGATAAACAACATTTAATTTAATTTAGTATACTGATTGATTTTATTTGCCAATTTTAATAACAAAAAACTAAATCGTGAAATTAATTTAACCGTAACAAATTAATGAAAATTTTTACCCACACATAAGCATAACAACTTCAAATTATGTAATTAGAAGATTAAAATTAAGTATACGAATTCAAAACAAATCAATTTTTATAATTACCAATTACCTTGATGATTGATACTAATGTTTAATCACTCTGAAATGTCAGTGCACTGATGACATTAAAATGTCGAAATTATTAAGTTCTCAATAATCTATTATTTAAATTTTGTCTTATTTGGATTTAAATCTCGAAAGCCATTAAAAATTATCATTTGTAGAATTGCTTATCCATTTCTTTTTTGTTAACTACTTTTTCATGATGATTTCATCCTAATTCTTTAAAATACTTTTTTTTTCACAAAGATTCCATTTAACAACGATTAGTTACAATGATTTTCAAATTAATTTTTATAATATTTTAGTTAGAAGAATTAATTCCTTGGTTTACTCCTTGCTTATCAAACCGTAACCTATCCAGACACTGATATCGTACATTTTCTTCCAATCATTTATTCACTTCCCGTTAGAGCAATCCAATAAATCTGTCTTACTGCGAATTTTATTTTGTTCTACTGTAATGTTCTTGTGATGTTTGCTTACAGTAATCCGAAAAATATTCCAGAATTTTAGATTAAGACAAAATAGAGTACCAGATATTGAAATAAAAAAAAGACTTGAAAAATCAAATTTTAATTTTAATACATTTCAATATACTCAAAATTTAATATTTAATTATTTGATTTATTTGAAAATTGAAACTTTCTTTTATTTCTTTTACTTTTATAGTTGCATTTAACGTTACGTTTTCATATTTAGCATTCACATCTTAAATTCATGCATTTATATTATATAACTAATAATTGATTCAAATATAAAGCGTAAAAATACTTTTGATTTGATTTTAAAAATTAACTCGTTATACATAATCATCATTTTTTCCCTATCGATTAAATTTTTGAATAATCCTTAAAATTTTAGCAGCGAAATAATTCTGATTAATAAAATTTTAATTTAAAATAAAATTTCAAAAAACAAAGTCAACAAATAAATGATAATCAAACCTTTTTGGCAATTTCATGTGTATCAAGATGTGTTGATATAATAACAAAGGAGCATTTTTTGCCAAAATGGCTCAAAATTCGATCCATTACCGCTTCTTTTCCAATTTTCATCATACTATAAACATTCTCCGCCGGTATCATTGAACTTTGCTCCATAATTAATAATTTGGCTAATGTTGAAACTATGTTTTCGCCAGTCAATAATACATTTGCATAATGATCTCGAGATGATCTACAAATTTAAATTAAATTTTTTTCTGAAATTGAGCAAAATAAAATATCAAAAAAAAAAGAAAAAATTCATTGATTTAGATTAATAATTTTAATTAGTGACTAATTCACACTTTGTTATTACTTTAGCTTCAATGGAAAAATCCTTCAGAAAATGAATTGCTTAACCGTATTGTAACTATCCGTTTAATGCTTAGAAATGCTAGAAATTTCCATACAATCAATCCATTCCGGTTGTTCCATTGCAAGTGTGAATGGAAATCATTGAGATATATTCCGGGAAGCTGGTAATTTCAAGGATGGAGCAGGGGAAATGGAAGAAGAAGAGGAAAAATGCATATTTTATTTTAATCGATTAAAGTTAAGCATTTCAGATTTTCAACCAGGAAATGAAAGTGATTTAATTATGTACCGATCGATAACTAGCTTCAAACATTGTCCAACACTTTCGCCCCAACCTCGGGTCAATGGATCCATAGTTGATTTTAACGCTAACAATTCGGCTCGTTCTGCATTTCCAATCCTTTCCAAAAGACCTAAAGAAAAATGGAAAAATTCATGAATAATTAAATTGATTTTCAAAATTTCTAATTGTGAATTTTCAAGTGCTAAGATTGCAATTTGGATTAAAATCATTTAAAATTAATTTAAATAACATTATAATAATATTAGAAATAAACAATTATGAAATCTATTATGCTGCCGGAAATTATAGGAAAATTTCAGAGCTCTCAAAAATAATTGTTCTGAATACTATTTCGAATAGTTTAAATTAAATAATTGTTTGATTCAATTCAACAAAAGTTGTAAACAATAAAAAGATTAGTTCATAAAAGCGGTAGTTTCAATAAACTTTAAAATTCATGGAAAAGAAATTTACGCAATCTGTTATTCTTTTTTTTTTTTTTTTTGGAATTTTACTAATTTTTTCAAAAGAAAAATTATGCTAAATTTCTTTGTATTAATGAATAATTTCTATTAAAATAAATTCATCAGAAAATTCAAACCAGCGAAATTATTTTTATACGAATTATAAGTATCTTTGATGTGTTGATACTTCGCAGCCAATTTTCTCATCCAATCTACGCCTCCACGTGCGTGACCTAATAACGATGATTCCGTATTAGCCATAGCTGACGTACTTGGCGTATCGATGCCAATTGGTGAATAAGTAATATCATCAAATGTATCATCGATATTTGCATCTTCGATATTTACATATTCGCAATCTTGCTGGAGAAGATAATAAATGCTTGAATAATTTGTGTGCAATGAAAAAAAAAAAAAAAAAAAAGAAGAAAAGCCTGATCCAATGAAGAAATATGAATAATTTCGATGTAATTACATCATCTTGATCAATGCTAAAGATGGATGCAATGAATCGATCCACATTATTATTGATCGTTTGTGCCAATCGTTCATTACGAATCGGATCACTGGATCGGAGGAAAAAGTTGGACAATACACAGACATCTTCCATTTCCCAAATAAATGCTCGCTTATAATGCTGTTCCGGACTGTTTGTGCTCCTTGGATTTTTCTTACGTTTTACTGTTTTATCTTTAAAAAAAGTCGAATAATTATTACGAAAAAATCATTGCAAAAAAAAAAAAAAAATTAGTGTTTGTTGAAATTCTTATGACAGAAAATATGTCATTGCATAACTCTGATTAAAATTAATAAAAATTAATTAATTAATTTCTAAAAATTATCTTGTCATTTATCAATAAATTTATTAATGACTTGGATAAATTTGCAGCCAAATGAAACATTTGTTATTTTCAAAGAGAAACAATTTTACAATTCTATGATTTAATAAATTATTATTATGCTAAAATTATTCAGTTTTGATAGTAATATGTAAATTTATGATTAGAATGAAAATTCATGCATTATTTTCTGAAAATAATAACATCTCGAAAACGTTAAATAAATTTTAAATTATAAAAACGAAACTTACTTGTTCGCTTCGTTTCATGTTTTGTGGTGAAAGAAGACAATTGATTGGATGTATTCATCTCATTTGCTAATGAATTCATTGCCTGAAATAATCATTCTTTGCTTTCATCTTACCTTTCTTAAAGCAAAATTTCAATCTTTCCTGAAAATTTTCACAAATTTGCATGGAACAGCCTGGATTTGTTGAAATGAGATAGCAATCTGCATTTTGCATGCAATCATTCATGCTAGCACTAAACGCTGCGTTACGCCAATCGAATTATAATCAAATCGCTTCGGCTATCTCAAATTACCCGATCTTAATTTTATCAAGATATTCAGTTATACGCATATATTGCATGAAATTATTGATTTTTCGATCGTTTATAAAAACCTTGATACAATGAGCAAAAAAAAAAAGGACTGATTATGGTTGTAGGAATATCAACAAAAGTAGAAAAATGAATGGAGATATGGGGAATCGAACCCCAGCCCTCTCCCATGCTAAGGGAGCGCTCTACCCCTGAGCTATATCCCCTACCGTTTACTTTGAAATTCTAAAATTCAGAAAAATAAATTTTTTTCTATAACGGAAATATTTGGTGTAATATTCATTATTTTACTTAACGAAATTTGAATGAAATTGCAATTTTTATCTAACAATTTCTTGTAAGTTCCAGTTTTAAAAATCAATTTCTGATTTTTTCTAATTTGTTTAAAATTTCAAGTATAATGAAATATACGAATGTTAAACATCGAAAACAGGAATTTGCCAATTCTCCAAGTTATTTGGAGAGAATATGAAGAAAGAATAGAGATGAAGAAAATTTCCATTTTTGTAGCACCAAATTATTTTCACGATTTTTTATACTCCCAAACTATCAAATTATTTGTAAAATTTTTTTCAAATAATTATTTATTGCAAATTTCCAAATTATTTTCGAATTATGTCGTTCCAAGCTATTTTAAATCAAAGTCCAATTGGAATATTCTCTAATGTTTCTTCGAAATTTTCGATATTCGCAATATCTCAGGGCATCTCTCGATGACATCATCGTTGACAGATTGTTTCCCAGAAACTTACATATAAGGATGAATTGGATGAAACAGGATTGATGGAACACCCGTAGTAACCACCTCGACTCCCGTAACAGTGCATCGTTGCCGGATATGATGTGTAATCAAAATGAGCTGATGTATAACCATTACCTACAATTTCATACTTTATAAGAAAATCCAAGTTCAACAAAATAAGATTTCAACTAAATTTTAGGTTTGAAAACAAAATAAAGCTGCTCGATTATCGATTTCTTCTTTTTTTGTAAATTTATGTGCAAATTGCTAAAACCATCGATATGGCTGAGTTATGAAGAGCTACATTGCCATCAGCAATGAAGAGCCTCTATCGATCAATGGATGAGTTTTCAGACCGAGAAATGTTAAAAAATGATAAAAATGATGGAGCTATCCTAATTAAAAAAGTGAAAAAAGAGAGATCAAAATAATTTGAAAATTTTAATTATTTGTCATCATTTTTGTTAAATTGTTTAACATATTTTTTACCAATATTCTGTTCGAAATAAAGAAATTTAAGAGAAACTTTTTCAAATTTTGATGAACGATTTTATCATCAGATGCAAAAACAGAATTTTTCAGATTGCAAAATTTAAATTTTAATTCCAAAATTTTTTATTTAACTGCAAAAAATCATTCTATAATCAGTTATTGCACTGCGATTAGTTTGCTAATTCCCTTTCCTTTTTAATAATTTCCAGAAATTAATTGTAGCAATCATTTGGTCATTTATTGCATATCTCACAATGATTATTACTGTTGTTTTTTCAGAGAGAGAGAGAGAGAGAGAAAGAGGAAGAGAAAGAGAGAGAGTGGGAGAGAAGGATAAGGAGAAATAAGTTTGCCCTCTACTATTAATAATACTTCCGATATTCTCGAGGTCATTACCATAATAGGCGTGAGATGCAGCGGCAGCAGCAAACGGAAATGACGTAGCAGGTCCACGTAATGAGGTTGACACGACAGGATAGTAGTTTTGTGTGCCACCGGCAGCATACATTCCAGCATAGCTTGCACCCGAGTAGCCGCTGTTGTAATAAGGTGTTGCACCGATTATGCGAGAATCTGCGAAATGGTTAACCTTTGACTTTTGGAAGTGAATTTTTCGCTATTAGATAGATAAGAGTGCGAATTTGTCGCTAATAAATTCTCCTGGGAATAAAGGAAGCGATATGATTTTGATATGATAAGTGGTAAAATAGAGTGTAATGTCCACAGCTCAATCTTGACTTTGAAAACACGAATGACCACTTTCACTATTAAGCCATGCACTGCTCTAATAAGCAAAGTTTATGAAGCTTTGGCAATTATTCGCTTGTAATATGTTCAAAGTGTTACCATAAGCGACTGCTGCTGCGGCATCCGACATCGCTGTGAGTGCGACTGGACGTTCCGACAATGTTGGCATCAAGTTTTCCGGTTTCACAACACCCGGTAGCTGTGTTAGACCAAAGGATGCACCGAAAAAAGCAGTTGATGAAGTTTCCAGATGTCCTGACGAGTCGCGACTAAAAATATTGACACAATTAGGAAATTCTGCTGAAATTCACAATATTTTTAGATCAGATCAAATCGCACAAGTAATGGCAAATTTTTCATTGCACTTAAAAATATGCAAAATTAGTTCGTAATTGTTTGATTAAATATGCACATATTTAATTACATTTATTTACTGAAATTAATAAAAGTGTTGCCTAATTTTTAGCCCAAAGTCTATTCTGATGCTTTCAATTAATTAGAAGAAAAAGAAACTTTGCCAATCATTTCTTCCTTTTCTTTTTATTTCAACACCCAAATGAACTAAGTTTTCTAATTAAGCAAAACAAAAAGCAATTAAAATGTCTCAAGTTTTATTAAATTTAATGAAATTTAATTTCCAACCTTATAATATCATTTGATGAAGACGAAATTCGAAATGCACTATTCTTCACCTGAAATTGTTATATAAAAAAGCAATTAAAATAGTGAAGGAATAAAATTTTCATATTGCATTGTAATGAGAAATTATGAAATGATTTACATAAAGTACGGAAGTCGATAATTGTATAAAGTTTACCGAATTATAGTAATAGCAGAAAAGATTTTTGTCTTTAATGTTATAACATCAGTCGTAGATTGCTCATTAAAAATCACTGAATTTTAATTATTGTATTACAAACGAAATGGATCTGCTGTAAATTCTATTAGATTTTTGATATTGTATGAATAAATATTTCAAAAATATTAAAATACCACAACAGTAACCTGTCAAACACATGTACACTTTATTAATTTTTAAATATTTATTTATTCAAACTAATAGTATAATTATTATAATTATAATATTATATTACAGCAAGGATAAATTCTTACTATTTGATTGGAGAATACTTTGACACGGAAATTTAACACCAAATTTTGTATCTAAATCTAAATTTATTATTATTTTAAATTTAATATTAAATGTTAATACTGAAGCGTATAAAATATTGATTTTTTCGGAAATTTTTTTTTATTTTATAAAAAGGTTAGCAATATGCAATTTATTTATCTATTTAAGATTATTTTTTTGCAGGATTTAAGTAACCGTAAATGATGAACACAAGCAGTGGAGCAAAGAATAAAGGTAAAAAAAGCGCCGAGAAAGATGAAAAAGTGGACAGGTGCCACGGCAGGGGTCCTGCTACGGTGCAATTAACCTACAACCCAAAACAATCAAGCCTTCGTCGTAATCCAAAATTACGCCTGATGCTTGTCCATCTATGCATTTGTCCACTCTCCACTTCCCTTTATCGTCCATTATTTTATCATTTTCAATAATTTATTTTGCTGTGAAATAAAACAAAAAGATTGCAAAAGTGCGGACTGAAACGAATGAACGAACGATTATTATATTCAGCGGTTTCTTCTTTTTCTGATATACAAAACTATTAGTATTTAAACTGAGAATAATTATACAACAAAAACGATATTTGAGTAAATGAGTCATTCTGGAGGATGACTGCTGTCATGATAAATTGTTAAAAATTTAAGAAATTTTAAAATTTCAAAAATCTGATTTTAATTCCGATTTGATTTGCAACTAAACGAAGTTTGAAAAAATGTAATTAAACAGAATTTAAAATCATATCGTTTGAAAACATTTAAATTTGGAATTCTTAGGATGTCATTTAATTACTTTTAAAATTTTAATATCCGAGCACATTAATTAAGTAATTTTTTGACAAGAAAAATTATGTAATTATAATTTCAATTGGGATCGAAATTAAATTTTCGAAATTCATTATTTACAATGCTGACAATGCAATGCAGCATTCTTCCCTAACATTTAATTATTATTAGTAAAATTTGCAATGTATTTGTGATGCAAAATTTTTTTACAACAATATTATAAAGTAAGTTTTAGCAGAAAAGAATGTCATCCTAACAAATAAGCATCTTTAACTTTTTGTTTCAAATTTAAAGATTTAAGAAGTAAAAACATGAGAGAACTTAAAAAGAATAAAAAATTTTCTAAAAAATCCAATTTTAACAAGAACAAAAAACAAGAAATTTTCAAAAAATTTCCTAAATTTTATTGAAATTTCGGAAAAATAATAACAGTAGTAAAAATGAAATTAAATTGATTTTAATGCTAAAAAAAATCGAGTAATCTTTGTTAAT
The DNA here is from genome assembly GCA_028564675.1 of Onchocerca lupi. NCBI lineage: Eukaryota > Metazoa > Nematoda > Chromadorea > Rhabditida > Onchocercidae > Onchocerca > Onchocerca lupi. Next base: position 94,092 of record JAOVVO010000122.1, on the reverse strand, counting down.
CTTTTCATTTATAGATATAATTTATTTGCACAAAGTATGTATGAATAAATAGCAAAAAAACTCATCAGAATAGGGCATGACCAGTGGTAATTGGTAAGAAAGTTTGACAATGAGGGTTCAAAGGTTAGAATATGAATGAACAGATGTTGGCAAAGGTTTATGCAAATATTGCTGATGGCAAAGTGGAAGATATAATGCAAACATAACCTAATGTTATTAATAATCAGCATGATTCACGACAGATAGATCGAGATGAGTGGCGAAAAGTGATACGATGACATGATTTGACGACTGATTGGAGACATTTGTCACGGTACCACGATCACACTGGAAGTTTTAACATGTTGCTTGATAATTGAAAGTTATAATTTAAAACTATTAATTAGTAATTATATTTAAGACTATTCTTAATCATGATAGTAACGTTTGGAATCAAATATTTGATGTAAAAAGCTAAATGGTAGTGCTATCAATTCGAGAAATTTGCTACTTTTGGCTCAAGTGGCAAATTTCTCGAATTGATTCGATAATATTTGAAAGTGTTAATTAAATATAATCGATAGCTATTGAAGGAGTAGAAACCTTCTTGTATAGAAATATTGATATTAATAAAGCTAAAATCTTACAATTTTCGAAAAGTTGAATAATCGAACGATTTAAAAATTTCGATGAATTCATTAATTTTTCAAAGAACTTCTCCTAAAATCTCATTCTGCTTCACAGTACCACTTCTGAACATTTAACGCTTTCGAAACATTTTGAACTTCTAATCTCATAGAATGGAAATTTAGAGCAGAAATGGCAAGTTTTCTTTGGGTTGCTCATTTGAAAAAGTTTGAATTAGTATCTTTGCTCAAAGACATTTAAAGCTTTCTTAAATTGCTGTCTTGGTTAAATTTAAAAAAATAATCAAAATGAAGAAACTCGCACAAAAGCTACAATATTAAGCAAAATGACTATTATAATATTTAGCTATTATAATGGCTGTTTTGACTCCATACTGTAGCTTCATCCGAATTGGTGTTAATGTATTCCAAAAAAGTAAGTGGTTAATTAGGAAAATAGATAAGTGAGTAATTAAAATAAATTTTAGTTTCAATAAACTATTTTAGCTGCAATTTGAATCACCAATCAACATACATGTCTTCCTTAATATTCTTATCAATGATGATTATATTATTAGTGATATATGTAACATTAGGGAAAATAAATACAAAAAAGATAAATTTAATTAGTTAAGTTCGTACATTTCCAAGATTATGATGTCTTTTCGAAGGAATCCCACCAATACGCATAGATAAATATCTTAAAGTCTTATTGGAGAGTCCTGACGGTTATTACAAAATGCTCATAAAGTTACAATGCAAATTATTGTTAATATCAATATTGTCAATATCATATCATTTATTATCACTCATTTGTTTTTTATTATCTTTATCATTACTATCATTACTCGTCATCAACAATAATAGCGATAGCAATATTATCATCAGTAGCATTAGCAGCAATAGCAGTAGCAGGAGTAGTAATTTGACACTATCCTGTAGTTTTCCTACTCTTTTCCATTCCGCTTTTTCATCAATCGGATCGCATAATCCGACCAAACTTGCTAAAATGCGTCATTTGCCGCTTCATTTGCCAACTTTTAGGCATCCGCCAACCATCAAACTATCATGTAAGAAATGGAAAAAACTGGAAAAGATTGAGAGAGAAAGAAAAAAATTTCACAAAAATATCACAATTTCTCAAGAATTATAATGGAGAATCATTTAAATGAACTTTTTTCGATTCTCTTTTGATCCTTTGCATATGCTAGCTTATTATATGATGAATTTCGAATAAATTATTTGGATAAATTAGAATTTCCATATTGACATGCAGTACTTAATAATCTTGCCTTAATGCAATGCTTAATAATCAAGATTGTATGGTTAATTTTTTATAATAAAAATTTGGCTAATCAAATTCATTCTTAAATTTGCATATTCTACAAAATCTTTTAAATTCCTATTTCAATAAAATTTAAATATTAAAACAAAAAGACAAATAAAATATGTAATTTAAATTTAATTATTTCTTACTCAATTCATCTATTAGAAGGAAATCGTCATAACCTATAAAAAATAGAGTGAATTTGCATCATATAAATAATCAGTGCAACGATAAATTGATATGTTATTGATATAAATCTTTTTGTTTGTTTCCCTCAGAAGTTATTGTTCCATTAAAAACTAAAATTAACTAAAAAATTTGGCAGAAAAGTGCAGAACGAAGAATGGAGCATAAAACTAATCAATTTATTCCATTTATTGCTTAATTTTTGCTCTATAATTTCAAGCTTTGGTGCCATAGCTAAGTAATATCAGTGAGCAATTACAGTAATTAGTTATATGGCATAGAAAATCACTGAGCTTCATTTCATTTGGTAGACAACATCGAATGAATTATTACGATATGAGGCATAGAAACGACTGAAGTTGGTACCATAATTTAAATATCATAATTTTGCATAATATACGGTACAGACAGACTATTATTGAAGGAAATAATTATTACGAATCGTTCATTCATTTAAATGTTTTCAAGGAAACAGAAGGTAGAAGAGTACCAATATTATGTAACATTTCTGATACTGATATCAATTTCAGAGCAGATTTAGGAGAGAGGAATGTATTTTGGAGGATATATTGAAGAGGACTTAAGATTGATGCAACAATAACAATTATCGATTAAAGCCATCAAAGCATCTATTGTTGCATCATCAAACAAAAATTTTTGCATAGTATCTGTAAACTCCTTCTTCTTTTTTCTTTTTCTATTGACTTTTTTACACTTTCAGTCTTTCTTCAGAAAATATAAATAAATTTTCAATTGAAATTTTGTTGCAATTCATATTATTTGATAGTTATTAGATGAAGCATACTGTATGAAATGAATGAATGATTCAGAATGCTTACTGTAAATAAAGTAAGAGTAATTTGATCATGCAATAATCATTCACGCATTTTGCAATTATTCGCATTCATCAAACAATCTTTGCAAATTGAGAAATTTACAGGGATGAGATAGTCATGGATAATGAAAATATTGATCGACCAACTTTTCATTTTTATTTTTTAATGATTTCTTTATTTATATCATTCTTTGAAATCATAAAAATTAATTTGACAGTATGCCAATTTTAATGTGTTTTATACTTTTTTGTAAATTCAACTAAAACAAACAACAGAAAAGCCATTCAAAATTTATCTTCTATTATTTATCGTTATTTGACGAAAGAGGAGGAAAATGAATGTTTCATAAAGTTTCAATTTGGTCGTTTGAGAGACAGAGAAAAGGAAAGAAAAAGACAATGTTAGATGAAAACTATTTGATGTAAACTGTGAAGGAAAAAGAAAAGATGGATGACATTACATGTTTCTTTTTTTTTTCTTCCTTCTAATATTTCTGTGAGGAATGAAAGAGCAGAAAATATTTGTGATTAACATTCTAATTATCAGATTTTAAGCACAGACTGATCAAACAGGTGAAATATCTGCTGTGCCAGTAACTTATATATTCTGTAATCTTCCCTTTCTTTTAGAAGCAAATAGTAGCAAAAAAAAAAGTAATTGAATTCCAAAAATGTCCATCGATTTTACTTCAAATTCAAGTAATTTTTTTTTTCTTATTAATATGCGCCAAATGTTGATAACAAATTAGGATCAAGAAATGAAATAGAAGGAAAATTGCTATTCTTGCAAACAATTAATAATTTTTACTCAAGGATTAATTATCCAATGGTTGGAAATCTGTGAAATTTTAATTCAATTTAATATCAAATCGGTTATTGACTCGAAAGTTTAAACTTTAAAATAGGAATTACTTATTTTGATTTTGAGGTTTAAACTTCAAAATTAAAATAGGTAATTCAATTCAGATTAAATAATTGGAAGATTTGTAAATTTGACAGCGAAAAATGAGGAAAAAAATTACCCACAAGTTCATGCACTTGGTGGATAAATCTTTGTTGATGAAAAATTGAACTTTAATAAAAATTTATCGAGATATTAGCGAAGATGGTAAGGAAGAAGAGAAATAAAACATACCGTACTTTTAATACTATCACTTGTTCCGTCAAGTTGTAGCATTCTTCCCGCCAAATTGATTTCTCAAAAGTTCGATAATTCTTCAACGAATTTTGTTCAGTTAATGATTCGAAAGGGTGATAATCAGAAAGAGCGATGACGATGAAAATGAGAATGTGTCTCTGAGGGAGAGAGAAATGAACAAGGGATGAAAAGCTTCTCTCTCTCTCTTTCTTCCTTTCCTTCCTCTCTCTTCTTCTCTCCCTTTCTCTCATCTTTTTCACTTCTCCTTCCTGACTTGCCAATTAACTTTTTTTTTTTGTTCGCCATCGTAATAAATTCATCATCATCATCATCATTATCATCATATTACTCTCAAACTATCAACTCCATCAATATTGACAACATTAAACAGCCGTTAACTACCGTATCCAATAAATTTCAATTTCTCACATTTGATAAGTATCACTGAAATGGCAATTTTTCAATTTGACAATATGTTACCTTAGATGATGTGCTATGTTAATATTAATTTGATTATAGTACCATCTTATTGCTACTGTTGTTGTTTATCATTGTTATGCATTGCAATATTATCACTTAAATGTTTGATTATATTTGTTTACGTTCAGTTATATGTGTGACTTAATTCGGTGTAGACATAATTTTTCTAAATGAATAAGAATATCTCAAGTAAAATGTCCCATACAATTCATGTAATTCAATTCTATTTTTGTTTGTACATTTTTTTACTTATTCTACATAAAACTGGAATTTATCATGTAAATATATCTGTAAATTGCCAGTAAATAAAGTAACCAACAAAAAAGAATATATCAATATGATCGATCCTATACCAGCATATTTTATTTCAAATTTTATCCATTTCTTCTAATTAATGTGTCTAATTAATTATCAGATTGAACTACGAAATTAAAAGAAATGATTAGGCATTATTTGACCTCGGAAGGAACTGAAGAATAATAGTATAACAGGTGCATCATTTTACTGTATTAAAAATTCGAAAAACATTCGGAAAAGCATCACGGAAGTTTTGCGATCTTTCTTTCTGCACTCTTCCGCTCTCATCTTTTTGATAAGAGAATATGAGAGTGAAATTTTTTGTAATCATTCTTGATTGATGAAAAAAGAAAGCATAAACTAAAATTTCGTTTTTCATTATTTGATGTGATTCAAAGTACCATAATATCTGTGGATCTTTAACTGATTGAATTATTTCAACAATTTGTAAAATTTATTTCAAAAAAGAAAAAATTCCGAAAAGAAAAGACGAAATATTTTTATAACACAAATACAAAATAATCTGGTTAAAAAAGAAACGGCTATGGCCGACTATTAGCGAACTGTTAATTAATTCGGGCAGAATTTATGAAAAGTTCGTAAATCAACGATTTTTCATGACTTAAATTATTATATAAAAAACATAAAATTATATTCAAAATTTTTAAAATTTGCAAATTATTACTCGATCATAATTAAGGATAAAGCAAAGTTAAGCTTAAAAAGTTATCGAATTTCATAAATATCAAATTTCATTTTTATTTTTTTTTTTTGACTTCAAAAAACGAATACAATTCATCAATGCAAAAACCGATGAATTATTTCATCAAATAATAAAAGTTCATATGATCTCGAGCAAAACTTTTCAACCTTACAAATTCATATGCCTTCTACCCATCTCTGCTCCATCCATATTTCTTTCCATGTTTGAATCCGATTTTAGTGAAGGCTCTTCCTCCTCCGTATCTACCGTTAATCGTCGACTCAAATGTAAACATATCATTTTTCAAATTATCGATTCCTTTTAGATATATGTCTGCAAGTTATGCATGCATGCAGTCAGTCATCATTAACTTTTCCATTCATCCATTTGAAATGAGGAAAAAATAAACTAAAATGAAAATCTTTTTCCTGCAAAAAGCTATCCTTATATTAGGATTACAGCAAATTATGCAAAAAAAAAAAAAATGTATATATATATATCATCAGCATTCTTTAATAAAATAATTTAATTAATGATCATTTCCACTTTTTTACTTTGTATTTATTTCAACTTAAATTTGGAGAAAAGTTCGATTTAAATTCGAAAGCTATATAAGCAAAAAAGAAAATAAGTTGAAACAAAAAGGGAGCGAATATTTTATGAATAACAATTTTTGCTTTGCAGAATTCAAACTGGAAAAATCTGCAATTTAGATTTTAAATTAGAGAAATAATAGTTTGTAAAAAACTGGAAGAAAATGAAATATTTGATAAGTAAGAATTTCGAATTTGTCAAATATGAGCCTGAAAAGTTTGAATTTTAAAATTTAACACAAGAAAGTGGAACTCGATTGGAAATAATTTTAATATTTCGTAAAATGTAAGAGGAAAAATTTTGAATTTTTTATATTTCAACTTAGCAAGAAGAAGTTTATAATTTCAAAAACTTAAAAGCAGTAACTTTTCTACATATTCTTCCTAACTTTTTTTGTCTATATCTAATAAATAATAAATTTAATTAAATTTTTTAATACGAAACAAGAAAGCATTTAGAAAAAGAAAAAAGAAAAAAATTTGAAATCATAAGCGCTATTTCAAGTGATAATTCAGTATAGTCTTAGAAAATCGATGAAAGCGAAATTATAAGGAAGCATAAAATTAATAAAAAGTAAGGGGTTAAACTGATGAAAAATTGGATAAAAATCAAAGTTTAAATAGGAGAGAGAAATTTTATAAACTACCTTTATTACGTACCAGGAATCATCGCTCATCTCATCACAAATAAAAAGATAACAGAAAAAATGGAAGAAAGGTAAAAAGATGGGAAGAAGATACTGCTTATTGTTAACTGCATTTGTTCAACTGAAAAAACACGATTTGCAAACAAAATCTGACACCTTTTTCAATAAAGAATCATACCAAACAGATGCTTGAAATTCCAGTCTTTTGTATGCAAAATTGAAATTTCTCTTCTCTTATTTAAATGTAAACATGAATGTGAAATTGAACTGATTCCAAATTTCCAATTCACTTCTATCATTTATAATACTAGAATAGAATGTGTCCTAGGTATGATATTTCAGAAATGAACACGAACGTTTGAGTCTTTGACCAAATTGCATCAAACAGGCCACCTGTGATGTGATGTAAGAAAGTATTTGATGGAAGTGAACGAGTAGTAATATAGAAAAAAAAAAAAATATGAGAAACTTTCCCAAAACAATGCAAGTTATGATGCTCGAAATTCAAAAATATGAGAAAATGGGAAAATATTAACCATGTATAGATTACATTTTATTTTTTAAAAACTTTACCGATCATTTGAAATGAAAATTTCGAAAAAATAATTGAAACTAGCAAAAAATTGTCAAAATAAGTTTGAGCTCATTAAAAATCGCTGATGTCTATAGAAATAACATTCCTAAAACAGAAGTAACACATAAAATTCAACAAATTGATAATTTAAAGCATTTTTATATTGAAAGATAAATTTAAACAACATGATTAGATATTCATTAAATAAATATTAAATAAACATTAAATATTAGATATTCATTAAATAAATATTCACATTCACTAAATATTGACCGATTCATCAAAATATTAGACATTCCAAATATATATGTGAAATAACCATCAATATATATGTAAGTATTACACCAAATTTAGCACGTATAAACTAAATATTAAACTGTAAACTTAATATTGCACTGTAAACTAAATATAAGTTCAAAATCTTATCACAAAATTTTGAATTGAAAATGTCAATCAATAAAATATAGTCAAACTGCTCAAAATTTTAAAAACTTTCACTTCGTTAGCAGGAAAATTTCATCACATTTACAACAATGATCAATTGCAACAAAATAAGAAATGATTAATGAATAAAATAAAGTTTCATGCAACAATCAGGAAAAATTGAAGAAATGACTAGCCGATTTCTCGCACTTATGCATAATTTCTAAAATACGCATAAAACCTTTCTATACATATAAATTTGTTTTTACACATTTGAAATTCTCAAAATTCGAGAAGAAAATGCAGTTTTGATCGCATATTTCAAAAAAGACGTAGACATAAAGTTAAGCTAATTTTAGTTGTGAATATAAATAATTTTGAATAAATTTAATCCGGAAATTCGAAAAACTAGTCAGAAAAGAAATCCGCTGAATAATCGTAAATGACGTGTAATTTACAGAGCAGGTTTACGTCTTTTCAAGGTATAAATTAGGTAGGTGGAAGGGGTAAACACCAACCAATCCCACCATTAGAACAAGTTTTCGTCCAGCAATCCAAATCATCCGGAATACAGCGTTCTTCAGATGTGCATGTTTCACTTGCATTGTGACACGACGATGAATTCAAACAACATCGACGACTGTAATACGATAAACCGGAATCAATACCGGATCGGATTCTAGGTTTTGCTGAAAGCAAAAAAATGAAATGGTGAATTTAATGATGAAAACTTCGCGTAAGTGAACATTTTTCCCATAATACGCATAACATTGCAATAAATTTTAAAGCAAACAAAATTCAAAGTCGTTCAAACAAACTTGGAATGAAATGTATATTAGAATTTATCTTTTCGTTTTCAAAATATCATAATTAAATTTCAAAACTTCAAAGCGGAATTTTAAATGAACGAAAAATGAAAAATTGTAAAAAAGTTCAATGATTATAGCTAATTTTGTATTTTATACCATTCAATATAGGCTGCTAAAAAAGCAACAAAAAAGATAAGATAAAATGAACTGTTATCAGTTGTTGTAACTGATGTCCTTTTCAATGAACGTTTGCACAATGCCGAATAACCGGAAGCGTAATTACAATCCCATTCATTCCAGGATCCTTCCGGACGATCGAAATCGAGCCACATTGTCAAGCATAAATCTGTTCCAAACGGTAATTCTAAAAAACGAAAAAAATCGCAAGCAACACTATTTTTCGTATTAATGATGAAGTATTTGATAGAATTTTAATTTTTCATTTAAATATTAGGAAGATGAAGAGCTCACCACCTCGGAAACCATCTATCTGTCGCCCCAGTGCACCATCATTCCATTCATATGCTCCGGTTTGTGTCAATTTAACCAATCGTCCTAACCATAATGTTGGAGTTGACAAATTTGCTTGCTTTGCTACATCTTGAAAAACAAAAAAAGCTGTTCATATTCTTCTTTTCATTTTCAGCGTGAAATTTAATCATTTCAATTTTTTTTTTCAACTTTACTAAATGCGTTATATTTCTAAAACAATCATATCCATTAAAAGGTTATGAAAAACAAACTTTTAAATTTTTATAAATTGAAAAACTTTCTCTTTTAAAATAAGAAAACAAGCTTACTAAAAGCAAACACATTTTCATATTCATCCGTTATTGACGCTAAATGTCCACCGAAATTGACGCATGTTTGTTCTGCTTCAGACCAACGCATTCGTCGTTCAATTACGTGAAAGCAGGATTTGGTACGTTCGTAAAGTATCCAGCCACGTGGACATTCTTTTTCACGGATATTTGATGAATGATCTAATGAAATTAATTTCTTCTCTTCACTATTTCGAAGGTCTATTTATTCAGAAATTTTTTTTTTTTTTTCGTTATGGATTTATATGTGTTTGTACCGATAATGGTGAATTCATATGATAACATTGCTTTATCAACTTGTCTATTTTAAGATTCTGTGATTTTGATAATTTCCGATGTTTTTCTGCTTTAACTACACTTGAAAAGATCGATAAAAAGAATTTTACTGATTTTTTTAACAATGCGGCTGATGATTTGTTATGGCTTTATGTTGATCTTTAAATTGAACATTTCAATATTTACTGATTTGCAACACCTCCTGTATGAAACATGCCTCAAAGTTATCATCGCCTAAACTTTTTATGATTTTTAAAATCTCTTACAAGCAATTTAAAGTAAGAAGAAACATTTTGGTTCAAGTATCTAGATAATCTATGATAATCTTTCATAATTAATAGCTTTTAAGCATTTATTCCTCAAAAAAAAAAAAAAATTTTTTTTTTCAAATTTAAAATTTAAAAAAAAAAAAACTTTTAATAAGTCTATTATCTTACCATTATGATGTCTGAGGCCAAAATTAGCAGCAGCAATTTTTGTTGAAACATGTTGTAAAGGTACCAAATCAAGGATAATTAATAGAAAATAATAATTGACAAGATTTATTTCAGGCAACATCATTTGATTATCCTAATATTGGTACCATCAACTGTTTGACTTGGCGAACTTCCACTATAGTATACATTCCCATCGAGAATGCCATTTGTTTATGTGATGCTGAACGTTGATAAATGCTTATTTGATATTTGATATAAGAGTATCTTTTCATTCGGTCAAACTATCATCAAAATCACGGATGGGAAAAAATTGCAGATGAAAATTAGGGCACTTTTTTTTGGATGAATCTTTTTTTTTCTTTTTTTTTCCCAAATTTTCCTCAAGTTTACTATTTCAAGATAATGGAAATTCCCTAAGAAATCAATGTATTTTCTATAAAATATTATTTATGAAAATAGAGCGATATATAAAATTTGAAGATAATTTATTCATAATAAATATCAGTTATTTGATTTTTTTTTAAAGTGAGTAACTTGAGCTGCTTCATTATTCATTTTAATTAGTCTGTCAATTAATTATTAAACTTTTAACATTCCGATATAATTGAAGATATCATAGCGTAGTTTCGCATTATTCAATGATCTTTATTACCCTACAGTTTTCAAGGTAATTAACTCTGTTTTAGCTGTCATGAAATAAATAACTTGGAAACATCAAATAAACAGTTTTCTCGAATGGATTAAATCAAACGAATAATTCATAAGATTGGCATGAAAAGATTCAATTTTTAAAAACAATTTTAAATTTATAGTGATAATTTTCATCCTATTGTCCAATATATTTTTCATAACAATAACATCTGTTTATCACATTCATTAACAACTTGCGTTAGCAAAAGGCAAGCAAAATTTGTAATAAATCCTTTATTTTTTTTCTTGAATTTTTAAAGGAATAATCATTTATTATCTATTCCGCATATGATTCATTTCAGATAAACATGCTGAATTCATTTGCTACAAACTGCAACACTTAATGTCAGCTGTCCTGGATATCTGATATGATAACCTGAAAGTTTCTCCTGCACTGGGAAACGGCAAATGAATTGAGATCGCATATCACATAAGCAGCTTTCTGGACCAAAAATTGGAGTGTATGCGTGCTTCTGAAAGATATCAAATTTTTGAGTGCAGTAATAAACAATAATGTGTTACGCAACAATATCTATGTTTGGTTAGGTTCTGAGTATTACTTTCATTGCAACATCGGACAATGTAAAAATTGCCCAACGATTAGCTAAGTTTACTTGACCAGCAAGATTTTGGCAGTATGAATGAGCAAGGAAAGATGGGGAAAAATGAATCGATGCATGCATGATTATGATTGATTGATAATTAGCAGTGATAATTATTCTTTCAATCATAAGTGAAAACTTCCCTCATGCAAAAAGAAAGTGTAAGGAGATTTTTCAGAAATTAATCAATTCAAGTTATTAATTTGATCTTTCTTTTTTGCAGTGTTAAATGATTCAATTACTTAACTAATTCTATTATCTTTTTGCGGGAACAATTTTTGTTTAAACTTTCTACTCAAATGTAAGTGCAAGGATGGGCATAAAATTAATTATGTGAAAAAAGTGATTAATATTAAAGAAAAAAAAAAAACTGTGCTATAGATTGTTTAGTATTTTAAAAATTTGAAATAATGATTTAAAATTTAGACGAAAAAGTAAACAGTCATCTTTCAATGGAAAAACAAAATGCTCATTATCATAGACAGTATGAAGAATGATGAGTTATTGATTTCCATTAATTGTTTATATTTCAATTACGGTAATCCAAACCAGCTGGTGTTAATGCTTGATGAAATGATGATATTCATCACAGCGGTTATGAAAATGATCCAATTAATACATGAACAGATGCAGGATTGGCTTTTTTGACAACATTTCATCAAAAGATCACATGAAAGTGATAATGAAGATTTTGGTCTCTGTCTATTTACAGGAAACTAACAAAATTATGATATCATATGGAGTCGGTTACATATTACGATTTTCAAATTCAGTCATGATTTCCTGATTGAGTACTGCCATGTATTTCCATCTCAAAAAAAAAAAAAATTGTCTTTTAATGATTGAAAAATGTTTGCCTTGCAATCATTCTCCATTGATTTTATCTATTAGTTCAGCCTTATTGTACGTAAGATTTTTTAAAAAAAGAGAAAAAAGCCATATAATAATTGAATATCTGAAATTTTTAACAAAAAATAAATAAATGAAAGCTTGTGGTTTTTCTTCCTTTTTTTTTTTTTTTTCTATGCTACAATTCTATGAAAGAATCCCGTAATGACATGATTGCATCACTGCTACTGAATTCCCACTCAAAAGTTCCATTAAATATTCGTCATTAAATTTCGTCTTTCTCCAATTCAAGATTGCTTGTTAACGAAGCTCTTATTTTATTCTCTGTTTCATTCTCATCTCAAAATCATTCGCCTTGTTAAAATCGAATACTTCTATCTTTTATAATTAAAAATGCTTGTAAAACATTAGTAGAAACAGGAAAAAAAATTTTTATCAAAGTAATGGCAAACAATAAAATAACGGGAGAAGGGATGAAAACTAATAAGATGCAAAAGGTGAAATGAGAGGATGGATGGGAAGATAAAGTTAAAAACAGGAAATTTGAATGAAAATGCATACAAAAAAGCCAACTACAAACACACGTCTGATGAAGCGGAAAAAAAAAAGAAACAAGATAGATAAAGTTCACACTTCGTTTCGCACTTGATAATCATCGTTAAATACAAATAAAATCAACGAGGTGACATGCGACATGAATGAGAAGGATTTCGTGAAAATTTAAAAAATTAGAAATGAATTATTGATTTAAGACATGTCATACAAATAGTCCATAAATTGATAATTATGTTCAAATTACGGAGCAAGTAATATAAAAAAACGAAAATCACTTTCTTCTCTGTCTACTATCAATTATCAGCGAAAAAAATATCCGAAATATATTCTTTCTTTTTCTCTGCAAACCTTTTTTTATCTCCACAGAGCATAGTAAGACAATTGAAGGCATCAAGAAAACGGATAAATGATAATGTGAATTTAAATATATTTAATCATTTTCAGCATTGATTAGAACAAAATGTATTATACAGCACTATTAATATAAAAGAAGTAAGCTTGATGATTTTCTCCTCTTTGATTAATAAAACAATTGATGACTAATTTATAATGCAAGTACGGATGGAATAATTAAGTCAATCAATCAATAATCTTATCTAACCATACAAAAAAATAATAATTCTTAAATTTGTACATTACTAATTGATAAATTAATTAATCAATCAATGATTGCCATATTTATGGACTATAGGGATATAAATGGCCAGCATCTGGTGATCCACTTCCATCAGCAGCTGTTTTCGGTGGCATCTGCCATATTGGTGTATAAATATGATGACGAGAGCCATGCTTTGAGAATGGATCATCTGATCCGATCAGTAAGTATCGATTGAAGTACCTAAAAACGAACATTTCATAATTCTTGCGAATAAAGGAACAAATCGCTGGTGCAGATATATTATTTTAATTTTAATTTATTGAAAATTGCAGTCGATTTAATAATTGTGATAAAAATAAATAAATCAATAAAAGAAAATGCGATTAAAATTCAGATATTGGACAAAATTGCTGGCTTTGATGACAAATAGCCAAAATTAATCAGATAATGCGGGATCAGGGATAGTTTTTCTATAAATAATATAACTGTATTTGTTAAGTGGAAGTATCCCGGGTGTAAATATTAGTACGAAGTCTTCAATTGTTCGTTACGTTTAGATTTTTTTTTTTGAATTTTTGAATTTTTCAATGCTTGAATTTTCGCTTATTCCAGTAGCATTATCTAATCATATCTGCCATATTTTTCCTAATTTACTTGAAGTTTCGAGGATGAAATGCTCAAAGATGCATGACAAATCTATTGAACCGTTGAAAAATTTTACATCATCAACAGAAGATTTACAAATCACATGTTTCGTAAGAAATTGCGACAAATAATTGAAATTTCGAGAAATGTCATAAATTTCAGGAATTTAAAACTTCAAACGGATTGAATTAATAATTATCGGATCATACCTGATGAAAATTAATAAACGGAAAGTAAAAAATTTTAAGCTTCTCTTACCTGTAAAGCTTGTAAATAATATAAAGAAATAGCATTTCCAATACTGCCAGTGCGAGATATATTGCGATTATCATATAGCCAAGTGTTATAGTTGCTAGAATAGTTAAAGAAAGTTGTAAAATTTAAATTATGATAAAATTCCGGAATAAAAATCGAAACATGATAGTGTGTGATTATTTGAGATAAAAGTAGAAAAGTAAATCAATCTTTGAAAGTTTTATAAAAAGAAGTAAATATGAACAATGGATGTTTAATTCTTTTTTTCTTTGTGCATTTTTCATGGATACATTTCGTCTTTTTCCAATCTTTTGTTTTTCCGATGATTTAAGAAGGATATAATTAAAAAGATAGCAAAAATGTGTGTCAAATCTTTTAGATTTTCACGAAATTTACAATTTTTTTTCGAAAATTTTTCCTTTCACAAAAAATTTCTACTTTTAAGTGCATAGTAATTTAGAATAAGTTTTGAACGTTGTTCATCATTTTTATTACTTTTTTAGTTCTCCATTTTTTGTTTTTTTTTTTTTAAAAAGAATTAAAGTAAAATTGCTAAAACCAAAAAAAAATATTAAAATTAATGAAAATTTGAAGAAAGAAAGAAAACCTTCGTCGGTCATATGGTAACTTGCATGACCAAGAAGATTTCGAATACCACGGTATGCACCAAAAATGAGCAACAGCGTTACAACGAATGCCACAATAATCAGGAAGAATATTAGAAATATCTGAAATCAATTATTCAAATTGAAATTTGTTTCTAGAAATTTTTTTTTTAATCCCTTTGCTTCATTTTCCCTTAATAAAATAATTAATGAAGTTTGATAAAGTTATTCTGTAAGATAAATTCAAAAATATTTAAACAATATTTTTGAAATGCTCATTTGAGAGCTTTAATCATAATAATTAGTAACAAAAAATTATTGCTTTGCTTTAATTATTACAGTAAAATTATTCTTCAACTGATTGCAATTTAATTTGAGTAAGCTAATTCTTTCCGTAATCTAATTTCATCTTCCATTTGATAATTCTGTTTTAAATCTTTCAAAATTTAATGCTACTTTTTTTATTTCAACACTTCTCTTGAAATTCATGCAAGCTCAAAAGTCATTGGCAAACGTTAGGAATAAATATTAGCAAAAGTCAAACATTCATATTTTATCTTCCACTGCTAATTAATCATCAATGCATGCTATTATTTTCTTTTTCTTTTTCTTATTTTTAACTTCTCGAATATTCAAACATTTGTGAAGCAGCTGTTTGAAAATTTGAAATGGATTTCCTAAATTTTTCATTTTTTTCAAAAATCAAATAAATCGTTTCCTTTAAATCAAGAGGGGAAACAGCATCGTTAATTTTTTTTTGTACGAGATAAAATGAAAAATTCAATTTTATGAGTCAATCAACGAACAGATATCAATGACACAAATAAGTTCATTTGAAATTTATCTAAAGGCACAAAACGCTAATCCATATCTTTTTAAGATGTTGAAAATTTCATTTAAGTCATTTTTGAGTCATTTTTTTTTCTCGTACGTCATTTTTGATGTAATAACAATTGAATGTGGTCCAACTTTTGCAGTTTTTTCTAATTTAGCAATGAAATACTTCCAAACACCATTTATTACACCGGAGATTGTCAATTTTCGAAAAGATTTAAACAGTTTAAAATTTTTAACATCTATTACGTTGTAATTGATAGAAGATTTAAATACAAAATGATAAACAAATTAATTTAATTTATTTATTGTTCCTATACAAATATTTGCAATAAATTTAACTTTAGCTGATGAATACGTATTAGTAAACATAGCAACAATCAATTATTAAAATATGAGTGAAATAAGAATAAAAAAAATCAAATCACAAAAAAAAAAAGAAAATGAAATAAACATTAGTACGAATGTAGGCAAAAAAAAAAAAAACTAAAAAACAAGTCAGAAAATAAGCTTAATTATTTTTCAAAAAATTCAAATTTCAAAATAATAATTAATTAATGCTATCAGCAGATGTTTGTTTAAAAAAAAAATGCTAGTCCATTTTTGTTTATATTAAAATTATATAAAAATTCGGAAATGAAAATCACTCCATATATCACTGATCTCAGTTTTATCTTTCACAAAAAAAGAAAGAAAAATTGAAATTAACAAAATTAAACCAAAATTTTAAATAAAAACGAAAAAAATTTGCATAAAAAGATCGAAATGCAAACCTGAGCAGAAAGATGTGGTATTAAAAAACGGCCGTTTTCAGTTTTGATGGCATACAGTAGTAGCGCAATTACTATAAATAGTACAATCACACTTGCAATACCTAAAAAATTACAATATTTGAAATCTAATTTACTTAAAATATCATAATTGAATAATGGAAATATCATAACTGGGTAATAAAGAAAAGAGGGATCTGTGGAATAATACAACTATGCGATCGATGAGTAAAGGCGGCATGCTTCTGATCTTCTGATCTTATCGAATGATAAGAAAGACTGGGAACACAAAAAATTGCAGTTGTTTTTACTTAATTCCTTTTTTTTGCCTCTCCTTAAAGTTATTTATTATTTAGGTAATTAATTTGTTGTCGTGTAGTTATTTATCGCTAGATTTGTGTCAAAATTATCAGCCAATTAATTTTCATATGTTTCCCAGAATTTCAATTTTTGTATAACTAATATTTTCTTGCTTTCTTATTCCTTTTAAATACAAATCGGTTTATCCCTTTCTTCATTCATACTGCTATTTTTATTTAAATTTAAATACAAAACATTTACTGCTGACATAATTTCAGACAAAATCTCGAAATTTCGCGAAGTTTTCATAGGAAAAAATTTTTAAAATTTCAACTTTCAAAAAATTTATTTTACTTATATCTTTCGGAATAAATTTGAGCTAACATATACTATTCATCTATTTCCCATAATAAGTATAAGTGATAATTTCCAATTTTAGGAGAAAAGAAACGAAATTTCAATAGTAATCCAGTGTTCCAGTAACTGGCAACCAAAATACTTTTCGCTTCAAACAATTGAATTCAATTCCGCAATAAATTTGTTTATTGCTTTTTCAAATATTTTTTCGAATTTGAAATTATAAATTTGGCATTTTAAAATGACGATAATTTCCTTGATTTTTCCGCATTTTCCTGATGAAATTCAAATTTGCAAATTTTCTAATTGTCAGTTTTAAAAAATTAATTTTTTATTAGAAAAACGAAAATAGCACAGCATATTTGAATTAACTTTAAATGCCATCTAATTTATGCTTTTCCATTTCATAAATAACTTCAATAGATTTCTTAAGCGATTTGCGTTTAATAAAAATCAAAAATCGATTACATGCAATCATCCAGATTGTTTTACAATCGAGCTATTATCACTCAATAAATTTAGCAGGATATTATCGATATAATATCAGTAATATTTAAACATTGAAAATTCTTATTCCATTTATTTAAATATAGCACGCATACTTATTCCAATGATTTTTACTTGGCTTAATCAGCTATTCGTAACTTATCACTATCGATTTTCATTTGATTTACCAAAGTATATGCTTACTTACTCATGCGCTATTTGATTTGTTTAAGTTTATCTATATCTGATTTTGTGTAAAGGACCAATTAAATGATCCATTAGTTTTTGAGAATTAAAGATAACAAACCGATGATAAACCAGAGTAGATAGTAAGATCCGAAAAGTTGAAGATTTCGGATCAGACCGTAAATGGTTACCAAGCATATTAGCAATTCTGTTATCGCTACTACTACACCGGCTGTCTGCAAATATTGCACATGATTTTGATTGTTAAATATTTTCCAAATTTCAAATTAAATTTCATTTTGTAAAATTTCAAAGTTTAATCAAAAAATTTCTTTCTTTTTCGCTGATTATTCAAAAATTTTAAATCAAATTTGAATAATAAAAAATATGGAAAATATTTATTACATATTCAAAGTTCCGTATTCTTGTCGTTATTTTTAAAAAATAATAATAAATACTAATACTACTAATAGTATAGTAATAAATAATAATGAACTGCTTTTTTTTTCTCAAGAAAATCAAGAAAGAAAAACAGCTAATTACTTGAAAGGAATGAATTCTAATGATAATTTAATAATTATATCGAAATTTCATTAATTCGATATATCTTTGCTTTAATATTTTGGCAAATCTATTTAATGAATGATAATTTAAAAATTTCAAAAACAAATTAATACTGGAGAAAAAATAAATGAAAAATAGAAAAAAAAAAAGTAAAATAACTGATTACTCGTAATGAACAGCAAGCAAATCGGTCCGTAGAATCGACCATAGTTACACGATTTCTTCTTCTGATTCGAAGTTTGCTAGAAAATTCGTTTCCTTTATCACTTCAGCTCTTCTCTTTCTCTCTCTCTTTTTCATTATCTTTATCACTCCTCCCTTAATTTTGAGTGATAGTAGCAGTTTAAGACGAAAAAGAGAAGGAAGAGGAAGTTGAAAAAGAAAACAAAATTTGGAGGAGAAATTCTTGAACAAGCGAGAAAGACAGGTTAATGAGCTGAAATGAAGCACTTCAAGAAGTTGAAGAAGTTTAAACTCCTCATGTTTATCGATGCTCAATTCAATGACGTTCGAAATAATGACGGATGATTGTTCTTCGACATATTTTCCGCATTTCCCTCAATCCTCTCGTCTCTTTCTTCAAGAAGCTATGCATCGAACATCATCAATTACTTCCAACCTGATTAATCTGTACTAATTGAATATTGATATAATCGAATATATAAATATTCATAATTCATCTAAGTGAATTTATCATTAATTGAGCAAATATGCCGATACATCATATATAAATATCAGTATTTTAGTAATTGATAATCTAATTTAATTAAATATCACCAATTTTGACATCAATACATTAGTCGTTGAAAAAGAATTATCAAAAGTTCTGAAATGAATTCGAAGCGATTTATTTAGAAGAAAACAAAATACTGCATGTTTACTTCTTTCGAAAGTTTCTCTTTTCATTTTTAATTTGGATTTGAATTTAAAAAAAAAAGTCATATTCAATGCAAGCATCATTTAAATTCTGATCAGTATTTATATTATAAAAAAAAAAAAAGTCAGTTTCTGATTATTGATTATTTTATTCATTAAATCGTTAATGCTCATCGTGATATTAGGTTTCCCTATGCTGTACTACTTGAGTGATTCATTCATCATCTCAAGTACAAGGAAAAAATTTCCGTACAGATATCTTTATGCTAATTATCTTAAATCATTATTTAGAAAAAAAGAAAAGGAAAAAGGAAATGAATTCAGGTTTAAAACTGTGCTGTTTTTCGTTTATTTAAAACAAATTTTTGAAAGAATTATCAATGTCGAATTTAAAAGAAAATTTATTTTATGGGAAATACGCGTTAGCAGAAATTCATATGTAAAACAATACGGAATTATTACATTGCTTTCTCTGAAATTACGATAAAGAAGTAAAAATGAAGTATTTATTTTTAGAAAAGTAATGGATTTCTGATTGCAAGAATGAATTCTTTGCTGCCAAGCGATTCTCTAATTATTTTGTTACCTGTATTTTATGCAATCTTTCAATATTGATCCTTACTTTTCAATGTTTATTCATTCTGCATCGTTTTTCTTATAAACACATTTTTGTCCATTTCGATGTATTTCATTCATTTCTGCTCATCTCTTTATCCAAATATCGTATATTTCATGCTATCGTACACTTCTTGTTACTGTACATTTCTTGATTTCTTGTTTGCATCGTAAACTGCGTACCGTATACCGTGAATTTCATGTTTATCTGCTTACTGCATATGTTTTGCTTAGCGCATATTTTCATTATTTTTTTGGCATTTTTTATGCATTTGTTTTTTTTTTTAATCATTTTAACGTACGAAATTTTGTTCTATTAAATAGAAAATAAACAATTTTTCTATTAAAAAAGTGCTTATATCAGATATGAAAGAATAATTAATAATAAAAAATTAATTATTGATGTAATTTATTGACAAATAAGTAAACTATAGAAAATGAAATGAAAAACGTTTAAAAACAAAATAGTAATTTTTCATTTTCTTTTTCACTTTTTTCTAAAAGTGAGAAGAACGAAGTAGGAATGTTAGAAGATTTTGAAGGGCAAATCAGTGTAATCAACAAATAGCTGCTAATAAAATGGATAAGATTACAAATTCCTTTCTTAAGATTAAAAATTATCTTTCATAGTTCAACCCCTTTTTCAAACAAATACATTTCGAAAAGTTTCAAAACAATGCAAATATATTGTCGATTTAAAAGAAATAAATAATAAAATAATGAACTTTCGGAAGTGATATCAACGAAGCTTAATTGACTTATTATTTAGGGATTAATTAATTAATTTCTCATATCAAACGAAATCATAACTTTTTCAAAGTAAAAAAATACTTCTTTGATTATGTAAAAATTGAAATTTTCAACATGCAAAGTACATCCATTGAAACATTTTAACATTTTTAAACAAACCAAAAAAAAAAAATTCATCAAATATTCTCTACCTATTTTTGGAATAGAAAGTGAAGATGAAGAAGAGAAATGGTTGGATTTAATAAAAAAAAATAGCAATTTTATAAAAATCTGCTTGCCACAAACAAAAAAATAAAAATGCTATGACCAATTTGATGCCATTTTCAAGTTTATTTAATGCAGTTTTTTGATTTCATTATTCAACTTTTTTACAAAAATTTCTCATAAGAATATTATTGATTTCTTATGGCGTCAATTTCCTTTTAATTTATCATTACTTTCGTTTTAGTTTATGAATGTAAAATTTTCGATGAAATATTAAATAAAAAATTGTTTTCAAAGTTTGTTTAAAATTTCGAAAAATCAAAATTGAAATTTCGCTAAAACCAAATTGAATTCGGTATAACTAAACATTTTAAAATTCCTCTAACTTGAAATTGTTTCTCATTTATCAATTAATTCCAGCCAAGAAGATTATTTCTTGATAAATTAAAATTTCCATCAAGTACATTTGAAAATATGATTGTGGAAAAATGAGGCGCAGAAAAAGTTTCAGGAATTTTGACAATTTGAAGAATCCGTTTTAGTTCAGCGCTCATCTAAAAAAATCCGATCGATTTTCTCTCACGTGAAAAATGTGTTGTGTTATCAGTTATCAGGTAACCTGGAATCGGAAAACTTGATAAACAAAAAGGCAAATGCAGAATATTATAAATGACATACATGATATTTTCCGGATGACAACATTTATTGATATGCTTGCAAATCATTGGATGAATTCAAATTTTAAATATTTAAGTTAACTCACAACCAGAATGACCATTGACATATCGAATATCCAGTAAATGCTGAAACTGGATTATAATCCATTCAATTCCAATTCAAATTCTTGCTGATATCAGCGAAGCATATTTATCTAATTAATTGATAAATTGTCAACTATTAATAAGAAACAGTATGATATATTTCTAATTTTCAAATGTTATTTCGTTATTTTATTCAAATATTCTAATTGCTTGAAAAATTTGATTTTAGTATTGAAAATTTTGAAGTTTTTAAAAAATTTCAAATTTATTACAAAAAGGCAACTTCATGCTGATCAATTGCAGCAGAATGAACGATTTAGTTCTAACAAATTTGTTGGAATTAATTAAATCAAAAATTTTTAGTACCATTATCACTATTAGTTTTTTTTTCCTGCTCTCTTTTTGATTGAGTTTTGGAATTAAGATGAAACAAAAAAAAATTTTGTCTTGGTTTTTCATCTATCTATATTATATTATGTGTGATAATTTTATCTGCAGTTATTTTTTATTCTATTTTGAATTGCAATCTCTGATATAATAATATTAAAATTGACCATTAGAAAGGTGTGGCAAATTTAAAAGTTTTCTTTAAATTTCAAAATTTTGCAGATCTAATATTTTAAAATTTAGGAGAGTTATAAAATTTCAGCCTGGATTTCCATCTATTTATACTGTTTGTCAATATAAGTGCATAAACGTTTGTTGATCAAACAATGATAATTTGCATTTTAAATTCTTTATTTGCGTAGAAACATAATCATAGAAAAATTTGCATAATTTTTCGAAATAGTAATTCATGGAGTTGTTAAAACTAATCAAGTATACAGAAGTGATATTTGTCAAAATGTAAAAGACTAATATTTAGAATGAAATTTGCATAATGGAACTTAATTATCTTAATGAATAATGCTTTCATTATCGTAACACATCATATTCATGTCTTTTTTGTAGCAATTATTATTTGAGGCTTTTTAAACTTCTTGAATTCTTTTTCATCCATTCAATCCTTCCCGAATTTTCCATGGGAGGACATCTTTTGTTTGTTTCGAGAAGTGAAATGGTATTTATATATAAAGCTCATTTTAATAAAACATTTATTAAATTAATTTTAACTATCTGAATATATTTCTATCACAATTTTAATGCACAATCTATAATTACCGAACAATCATTTGATATTAATTAATCCAAATATTATTAACTTTTTTTTTCACAATTAAATGATATGCGAAAATAGATTAGACAATCTATCCAATGATTTAGGATGCTTATCTTTTATCATTATAATATAATCACAAAGCTATTCTGAGAATTTTCAATAATTATTTAATAATATCTCGTAAAAAATAAAGTTATCGGAACGAGATTATCCGGAATAAAGAAATTACACCCACATGTACACCTGATATTCAAGAATCGTTCGAAAAAATTCGATTAATTTGTTCCTTTGATATGTCAATTTTTATTTGTATTCGATTTTATTCGCGCTTGCAATTTGAATTTTTTTTTATAATCGTAGATTGTTAGTCGAATTGTAAATCTAGAATTTTCAGTATGATTTCTTTATTTAAATTGAAATATATACTATTTATTCAAGACGTTAAAGTAATTAATTTCATCTATCACTCCAAATGAAAATCATAAAAGAAACAAAGACTGAAATTTCTAGTGTAACCTGAAAACAAAATTAGAATATATTTAAAAAAAAAAAATTAGCAGGTTGAAAAGAATCGTGAAGGTTACTAAAAAAAAAAATTCGATGTATTCAACCTTTAATTTATGATTAGATATTTTTTTTCAGTGTAGAAATTATTTGAGTAAAATAATTAATCAACTAACTTTTATTGAAGATTGAAAGAATTATGCTTAAGAAATCATAATAAAAATATGAAAGATAGGATGATATGTCGGAACAAATAATTGTAAAAAAAAAAAAAGAATTTGAAATTTCACGGCAATAATGCAAATTTAAATTTGATTGTACTAAAACTTTGTCATTTTCGATTGAAAAATTTCCTTTGTTACTCTAAAAAATTAGCTAAACTTTTTTCTGCCTTTTTTTTAAAATAATTGAAATTTAAAAGAAAGAACAATATATTTTGGACATATTTTGAATACACAAATTTATGTTTAGAAATGTCTTAACACATAAAATTTCAAGTTTTCAAATTTGCTGTGCAGTATTAGTTAAAAAAAAAAAAATTGTCACCAATCATTTTTCTTCTCTCAAACTATCTTTCTTTTTGATTAGATTGAAAATAAATCTTTAGATAAAAAAGGATTATTCTGTCAAAAAAAAAAAAAAAGTTGTAAAAAATTCTGAAAAAGGAAAATTCTATAGTGTCATCGGAAAAAAGAAAATTATGGAATAATCGTCGGAAAAAAAAACGAAATTTAGGAAGTCATTTAAAAACACATGAAAAATTATCAGAAAGAGGGAAAATAAAACTTGAATTTTTATTTTTCTTTTTCTTCACAAATATCAGTGCTGCTAATTGGCATCATACGCTAATCATCTTATAATTCGTAAATGATTTTTCGATTTTTTGTGGAAATTTCTAATTATTATCAATTACTCATAAAAATTCCAATTTTATATTAATTAATTCACAAGAAATTTAATATTATTAAAGCAATTTATATTTATATATAAGGTGCTAATGATATTATCATAATCCAGCTTCCATTCCTTGATAATATATATATAAAAGAGGAAGAGAAAGGGAAAATTCTTTGACGTAAAAAACTTTTATTTCATTCCTTTTTTTAAAAGAAAAAAGGAAAAAAAAAAAGAATTTTCATCAATTCCAATTAAATCGAATTTTAATAGAATAAAATGAAAGCGAGAAGGAAACGAAAATTTTTTTCTTTTTTTTTTTTCAAAAATTGCTTAAATGCATTTGTAAATTAGCCAGCATTTCTTTTATTAAATTAGATGATTAATTCCTAATAAATATTTTTTTTTTTCACAATTTAGTAAATATTTCAGATGAATGGATTTATTGATACTCAACTACAAATTTACTTCCATTCTAATTATTTGATTAACCGCTTCTTCATATCCTTAAACTTTGATATGACATAATTTCTGGACAGATTTCAATCTGAAATTTTATTTGGCACTGAAATAAATTTATCAAATAAATCAGTTCATATAGTATAATTAGTTTTAAATCGTTTTATTGGTGCATTCGTGAGCGTAATTGACGTAAACACGGAAATAAATAAATTGTTAATGTAGATTATTGCATGTCATATCTATTTCCGTTGTATGACACAATTTCAATTTCATTTAATTTGAAATTAGCAATGAATAAATTGCTGTTTTTTGTACTTGATTATCCGGAGGTTTTGGAAAAAAATTATAAATTTAATCTCAGAATTGTTCGTTTTTGCTTCAGAATTACATTAAACTCATATAAAAGTAAGTTTTATGTTGTAATTCAATAGCTCAAAACGCACTTTTTAATATTGGAAATTTCAAAATCACTTATCAATTTCACCACTTGAATTACATGCTTTTCTTTTTTCTGGAAAATGCGAAATTTGAAACTTCATTAAATTTTTTTTTTTTAAATAATGAAATCATTTTTATCATTTTTTCTTTTTCTTTTTTTGAAATTTTGTTTTTGCAACCCAAAGTATTTCGAATGCTATTCTTTCTTCTAAAGCTAGGACAAGTATCAGTAAAACAAATTGCATATTATTTCTTTTGAATTATGTTTCATTTGGCTAAAAATTTCGAAATTTTAAGTTTTAAAAAAATTTATAACTTAATTCATTATGCAATTCATTCAGCTTATGACGCTTATGACATGAATTTTTTATGCATAATGTTTTACGATTGTTTCTATTTTCGAGCAAATTTGACGAAAGCCAATTAATTATTCATTTGATCATTGACGGAAATGCCTTATTATAAAAGCTTATATTTATTAATATAATCGTTCTTTTCGTATTTTTTGCATATTTGTGGTTTATCATTATTCTTATTATTAATCATTATTTTTGCTATAATTAGTAATAAAATACCGAAAATTTTCTTAGTTCAGTAATGAATTAATAAGTTGTAGATAAGCATAACTTAATGAAGTGAAGTAGCAGTGTAAACGCAGCAATCATCAATCACACAAAGATTTTGTAAATTTATTTGACATTCAACAAGTGCTTTGCTTTTGATCAAATAAGAAGAAATAATACCAGTTCTGATCGAGTTTGCTTGATCCTTAACTAAGAAAACATTATTTTACAAGCAAAATTCTTCATCTTTGCTTTTCTGACAAATAGGCACAGATTCTGTTTACTCTTGAAATGGACTGTAGCAAGTATTTTCTAAATTTTAGAAAAAGTCTTTAAATTCTAAATTTTAAATTCAAGTTTCTGCAAGTACAAATTAAGATTAATAGTCAAGTGAATGTGGAAATGAATAGTCTAAGATTAGTTTACAAGTTTGTAATGTAGGTAATACAATGCAGTATACCTATAAGAAACGAGCATTGATTGATAAATGTTAAAATGCTTGTATTTGTTACGAAGATCATTTATCAGTCATATCTGTAAAACATTAAAATAAATTTTGGAAATTCATTTCAAAATTCATTTTAATGTTATCAAAAACTAACACAATCAGGACTAGTTTAAATAATTTAAGAAAAAAATTGCATTACTTTACTTAAACTAATAATTTCATTATGCTTCTTTCAAGCTATATTTTACAACCAAATATTAATGCAATTATGGAGAAATCACAACCAAAATAATGATTTTTTTTGCTTATCTTGAACTTATCAGTAATCATCAATACTGATTATCATTCCATAGCAACTATAACTAGCCAGCAATCGTGTTTCACTTTTGCTCTCAACAGAAACTTGCTGCACATATATGTTCATACTGATTCATTTTACTTTCGCCATTTCAATCGATACACTTTCATTTTTCCTAGAAACCTTGCCGTCATCACTTCCTCAAGTGGATACTGTAGTTCTGATTGAGTAATTAAAACACTCGATACTGTAGGAATATCCATACTTAGTTTATCGTAAAAGATTTCCAAGCAATCGAAATAGCAATTCTAAAACTCTCTTTAAAGTGTTCAGAAGCAAACAATAGGACCCAAAAGAGCCAAGATTTTAAGGACTCAAAAGAGCCAGGAACACTAACGGCCTATTCTTTTGGCATTCACAATAGAAAAATTAATTTCCACGAATTTAAGCAATAGGCATTTTAAAACTATAACCGATTTACTTTCACTTTCAGGAATTCTCTGGAAGTTTAGATTCAAAAAGTTAAAGGAAAAAAGGTAAGCAAATATGTGAGCTTATTTAGTTAGACAAAGAATGAAATGGAAAAAAAAGAAAGAAGAAAAAGAGGGCAGTAAAAAAGAGGAAAAATAACAAACTTATGTAATTTTTAGAATGCCATAAGTTTAACAAAATCAGTATAATGGAATTTAAAATATTGAAAACTAATCATGAATAGATAAGACAAGATAGGAGTAGAATCATCATGATAAGTTATATCAAATTATCGCAATCGTATTTATGATTCTGTAATTTGAAAGTAAAATTTGATAACTGCAAACTTCACGTAATGATGGATGCATTAAAATGGAGTATATTAATACCAGTAATCGAAATTATCTATCAGTATTGGGGTTTCTGAAAATATTGTTCAAATTTCTGATTTATTCCATTTTTGCAAATTTTCAAATTTTTATTTTTGATTTCCTTTTTTTTTTGAGTACTAAAATTATCTGTTCAGAAATAGAAAAAAATTACTTTATTTACTTCTTGAAAGTGTATTACGTTTAATATTTGCATGCATTAATAAGCAGTGCTTAGCATTGAATATTAAATATTCTGACATCAAAATAATTTGAAATTTTTATGAAAATTAGTTAGAATCAAGTTTCCATTTTAGTTTGGAATCTACAAATTACAAGTTGGAAAAATTTTTTTAATTCAATTTTTTTAAAAAATGGAAAAACGATTTTAGAAAATTATTTCTTAGATTATTATTTTAATTAGTCGAATAAGTTGCTAAAATTAAAATGTGAAATTCAAAAAATGATGTTATAAATTAGAAAAATCATTCATGTTTGAGATTACAGTAATATATGTTCATAACAAATATGAATCATTTGCAGATAGAAAAGGTTTAAAATGACAATGGTTCGCAAGACGATTGATTTCGTTCGATTTCTAAATTTTATCATATTTTTCTCTTAAAATTTCGTCATTATTAACTAAAATTTTTTTCTCCAATTTGCTTCTTACTGTGAATTACTAGGCCTTGCAAATTTTAACAGTGGAAAAGGCCCACATAGTTCCTCTTTTTTCATCTTTTTTCAATAAACTTGGCCTCACAAGGTTGCGTCCCATTGAAATTGACAAAAAAGTGATTCGACGCCCTCTGTTCCTGTCCATTATTTTCCTCATGAGAATACTCTTTGGAATACTTTTCAGAAAATGTCTTGGAAAAGTTTTAA
Source organism: Onchocerca lupi (assembly GCA_028564675.1). Classification (NCBI taxonomy): domain Eukaryota; kingdom Metazoa; phylum Nematoda; class Chromadorea; order Rhabditida; family Onchocercidae; genus Onchocerca; species Onchocerca lupi. The sequence goes on along the minus strand of JAOVVO010000122.1, from coordinate 65,949 downwards.
ATTTATTTTCAGAATAAACAAAAAAGCAAAACATTTCGCCACTGACATTTTTTTTTTTCATTTTTCATATTCGCAGCCTTATCTTTCCATAATCCATTTTTTTTCCTTTTTTTTTTTCCTTTTTTTTTTTTTTTTTTTTTTTTTTTTTTTTTTTAGATCAAAATAATGTATCGAAAAAGAAAATGAATGTCTCAATTAAATCGGCAATTTAAAAGAAGGAAGAAAAAAAAGACAAATATGGGGGGTGATAAATTTCAAAATTCACACCTATCATATGTGACAACTTAAAAAACAGATGAAAAATCTGGACTTGCCAAAAGCATAATGAACTGTTTTTGCAAGAAATTTGTTTCAATAAATAGCTAAACGAAGTATTTTACTTGATCATGATAATTTGCCAGACTTTTCATTGATTTTTTTAAAAATTAGAATGTTAATGATATAAAATTGTAATTTTTCTAGTTTGTTTTTCGTTTTTTCAATTCCAAAATTACAAATTATATTGTACTCGAATAATCTTTATTTATTCAACTATTTTGTGGTTAATTTAAATTGTTATGTATTGTCATCAACTTATAATTAGCTAATCGGTGGGAAAAAGATAATAACTTATAGCACCTTTCTTGTGCTATTTGTACCTTTTCAATTCACACAAATATAAATAATTGGCATGAAAACATAATTAATGTAAATTATTTTTAGCTAATGATAGTAAACACAAGTATACACTCGTCTGAATGAAAAAATTTTTACTTCTTTTTTCTTTTTCTGTTTAACTAATGATATCACTTTGAAATTCGTATGTAAAATTAATTTAAATATGGATTGTTTTATTTGATTAATTAAATTCATGAATCTTCATAATAAATGAATCATTGATATATTTCATTACTTATTCTATTGTTTCCAATTTTCGATATTTTCATCCGTCGTATTAAAATTACTTCCCGAAGATTTTTGATATAAATTTTTGATAATTTTAAAAGTTTTGAACTCACTTATATTTGGATCATCATTAAATTTTGCAAAAAAAAGAAAAAAAAAAGATTTTGCACATTTTTTTCTGATGATAATATATCAATTCAGATAATAAAATTTGATCAATAATATTTTGAGGATTTAAGTTGATGAAATTAAAAATCAGAGGCATATAACTATTGAATAAAGAACCGAATAGAAAAGAAGAGAAGAATATTTAATGTATCACGATTATTTAAATAATAATAGAATCCAAGATACTAATTAAGGCAATAGATCGAGTACTTGGTTCATTAACACTTTCTGATCCTCTTATTTTCCATGTTTACGATTTGAATTTAAATAGTGTGGATTCAAAATTCGATTCGATTAACTGCTATTTTGTTCAAAAAATCTCTCAGCTATTTTGCCGCAATTTGTTGACTGAGAAAAAAATAACTTCACTGAAATCTGAATCAGACGATAGGATGAGAATCTGAAATCCATGTTGAAGATCAAATTAGAAATTTATGGACAAGAAATGTTGTTAAACAAAAGTAAATAGGTGAAAACTTTCGATTGATTATGTTGCTCTTTGTGTAAAAAAAAATAATAGGTTATTGTCAGGATTGTAAATTAATTAATTAGCTGTTTAGAAGACAAAAGAGAGAATGAAAATCAACTATTGATTTCACTGGGTGAACTAATGTCGGAATTAAGCAAATAAAATTAATAATTTGAAGAATTGAGACGCAAAACTAAATATAGCATTAGCATACCTAAAAAGGTGATTTAGAAAAAAAAGAAAGTTAGAAGAGAAATAATATGCAATGGATATTATTTAAAAAAAAAAAAAAAAAAAAAACTAAAATGAGAGAAAATTAATGAAAAAATTGAAATGAAAAGGGAAAAATCAAATTAAAATTGGAAAATTTAGAAGGAAATTGTCAATAAATGACACTATTTTAAAATCAAAAAAAGTAGAGAACGATAAAACGATTAAATTTAAAAACAATGGGATCATATTTAATAGTGATAAGGGCCTCATTTATCAACAACAAGGCTGATTTACATGTATAAATGTTGTTTATTGCAAGATATATTATTATGATGTCGATAATCACTTAGCTAATCTTGACTAATGAGCAAATGTAAGTCTATAATTTCATCCGAACATTAGTTGAAACCGAATGGATACAAAACATCGTTATCTATGATTAACAAAGGTATCATAAACGGATGATTTAACTATAGGCCTTGTTTTGATCAACCAATCTAGGCCAAATGTATTTTATGCCCAGTATAAGTTAATTTTTACCATCCGGGTTTCATAGTCAGTATAAGTCTAATTTCCGTCACTTTGTAAAAATCAAATATATTCGATGTTCAATACAAATTTAGTTTTGATAACCCGATATAATCTGGTATATTAAGCATATTTATTCATTCATGTATAAAATAGTGTAATCTTTTTCAATTTAAGCCAAATTCAAGTCATGTTTTGTTTAATGTTAATCTTAAATGATCTTTCTTCCTTTCTGCATAAATAATACGGCTAATTCCAGGTCATTTGAGGATCTATTTCGTTAGATATGTTATCAACAATATTACTGAAATAGAGTATTTAATAATTAAGTACCACTGATCAATTATGCGCTTATCACAACGAATTTATCTCTGGTATTATTTATGCATCTTTCTCGGCTTATCAATACCAGGTTACTCTTCGAAAACATTTCTTATTTTATAATAATTATGCAATTTAATATGACCTAACAATAACTTAAAGATTATTTCATTAATCTGTTCGTATTATTTTAATCTTACATTAAAATATCAGTCAAATGATTTAAATATTAGCAAATGATGATACCGTTAAATGTTTTTATCAAAGGTTCATTTAAATAGAAAATTTCAGATAATTTTTTAATTCATCTTTTATCACTTAATAAATCATCATATAGCTACTTTCACTCATTTTAATTTGCACTTCTTAAATTAAATTTAAGCGACGAGCTTATGAAAAACTTGAAATTTACTTCCAAAAAGCAAAATAATTCATTTAGGACAATCTAATTTCTATATTTTGATATGCTGAAAGAGAGCGTAGAATTTATAGGAGATTACCGCCAATGATTTGTGCTTTTCTAAGTTACCAAAGAAATTCTAACAATCTTAATGATAAGATATCATCGAAATTTCTTAGTCTTATACTATTTTAAAGATTGAAATTATTGCAGCACAAAATTTCGGATCACTGGTACTTTGTCCACCAGGGGGCCAGTCATTTGCAACTGCGTATATGATGGCATGTGAAATGAAGAAACGACGTCGCAAAAAAAAGGATACTGGTAAAAGTCTAATATTTAAATTGATTCAAAATCACTTAAAATGAATGGAAACTTTAATTTGGATACATAATTGTCAGCTACGATTTCATGTGCAGTTAAAAATACTTCGAATTCCATAAATCTCTATTACGTCTCGAAAGTATACATACACACCGAGCAGGTCAAAATGGATTTAATGGTTCTGCAAATATTCAAAATTAAAATTACCTTCAAAATCCAACCAGTTTTAAATCATCGTTTAATACAACGAATATTCGTGAAACATTAAAAATTAATCCCGAAAAATTTAAAGAAAAAAGATTTTAGAGTCTGATAAACGCAATCTACTTAGACTGCAAATAAAACCAAAACAAATTAATTTCTCCCTCCCTTTTGCTCTCTTCTGTTACTACTTCCCTTTAAAATTTTATGACAAAAATAACTACACTTAAAGATCAAAACGTTTTAAAACGACTTACCGAAAATAAACAGTTTGAATTTCTTTCCGAATTTCACCGACCATTTTTCTTTTCAACTTGCTTTCGGTATATATTTATTAAACATTAGTTAGCAAAAACTTTATTTGCTTCATTCAAAAACTTTATTTGCTTCATGAGAAATATCTTTCCGAAATGGTTGCCAAATATAAGGCACTATGCACCAATTAATTCTTAATTTGGCCAATATATTCAGTCAATTATTGAGCCCACGAAGTTTCAAAAATTATCTAGCAACAACGAATTTTTTATTTTAAACTGCAATTAATAACAAACATTTCACAGAATATTTAATGGTCTAATTTCCATTAAAACAAACACAGAATTTGATTCAACCGGAAAAGAAAAATTTCATAATTTACAGATAATATCAAAATTGAAATATATATATATATACAAACTCTAAATTATGAAAATTAATCACATTAACATTTGTTCCTATGATTGAGTGTAGACTAGAAAAAGAAAGATACAAAAAAAATAAATAAATAAATAACATAAAAAAAAAGCAAATGTATTCGACGTGAAAAATTAAACATGAAGTCAGAAAATAAATTCAAATTCAAAATCAAATTTAAGTCACAATACCTTAAAACAAGTCTTTGATAAGATAAAAATGAATATATTTCCAAATGACTTAGGTCCAAAACTTATGAAAAAAATTCATATCAATATGAGTAGACTTGAAATAGCTGAAATATGTATTATCTAGATAATATAAATAATGCGAAGATCAAATAAATAAGTGGATTTTGAACTTTTAAAAAAAACTTTTTCTTTTGGAATACTGGTAATTCGAGAACCGAATATCATCTTAATCTAAATCTAAAAGTTGCTTTTTATTTCAGGAAATACGATGCGACCAGCAACACTGAAAGAAGTTCAAAATATATGTTGTGAAGTTGGCTGTGAATTAAGAGATTTACTGAATTACTGCGATCCATTCGGCTGGTTTGATAACTAATCAGTCTATCATTGTTTGATTATAATGCATCTGTGCCACCTTCCCACTGAAAAAGACAATTCAGTTATTACTTCAGAGCAACAGTACTTCAGAGCAACAGCTTTTGGTTTTTTTGGAGTTTTTAAGAACTAAGATTTCAAACTCAATTAAAAATCTACAGCTTAAATAGAGAAATGCGCATATTTTTATTTCCATGACAGAAGCTTTCAAAGAAGAAAACCAACTAATCCAAATTAATCGTGTAAATTAAACAAATTCGTTTGTAAAAAAAAAAAAGTGATTGATCGATTTATCTGAACATAGATTAACAAACAAAATTTACGCATTAATATCAAACATTGAAAAATTATCTTGAAAGTAACTTTTACTAGATTTTTTCTAACATCTGATTTTATACCGCATTTCAACAATTAACCAATTTTATTTTATTAAATCCACCTGAATTAATGAATGCGCAGGTGAGTTAACAGCATCTTGTATGGCTTGCGAAATATGCGCTTGCATTTGATCAAATTTTATTTTAACGCTTTTCGCTTGCTCAACATGTCCATACTGCATTTGGGTTTCTGGAAATCATTAATAATTAAGAAGAAAATCTTCCAGTGAAAGAAAAACCAGACATCATAACTTTCTCATTGCTACATTAATTTCAATATTTTATGTTTCACAACTGAATATTCGGAGTTAAATTTGATCATGTCCTGCGATTGCTAAATTTCATTAAAAGATTTAATAGCTTCAATATTCTCTGCTAACAACAGTTATTTCTTAGAAAATATTTAAAATGCTATTATGCCTTAAATTAAGTTAAATTTACAAAATTTCAACATTTAGTCTTTGTCAAATTTGATTCATGCGAAAATTAATCCTGAATTTCATCACTGAAGACTTTCAATTAAACATAATTTCAAAGATATTGAAAATCTTGAAGGACTATTTCTGCTATTACGAAAAATTTCAAGATTTTAATGATTCATAAAATTCTTTTATCGATTGCAAAACTAATTTAATAATCAGTCTAATTAATAGGTTTAATAAGATTAAATACTTTAAAAAGCTTAAATGACAAAAATTAATTTGGTAATTGATTGCAAAATTAATTTTAAATCTGAGCATTAAATTCAATTATTTTCATTTCTCTCAATCTTTTAGATATTAGTAAAAATTGTTTAATTGAAATTTAATCAGAAAACAACATTTGTCGTATTTTTTCTAATTTAACGAGACGATGAGAAAGAAAGGAAGAATTGAAATGAATTATCCATTATTCATTAAAGATGAAAACTAACCGTATATTATTTGATTTAACCATAATGCTAATGAATGATCGGAACTTTTTGTTGCAAAATTATTTGCAGCAATTAACATGTCGGGTACGTCAACAGCGACTAGTTTAGCGGAAAGAAGCGTTGCAAGAGCTTGTATCCGTGGCACACCCTCATCACGTACGATCGTTACACTATCTGTTATGTGACTTCTGCAAAATTATTTTCCGTTTTCTGATATTTGCAAAAAAAAAGAAAAAAAAAATTATGTGTTATAAAAAAAAACATGTAATATGGATACTATATGTCATCTATGCAGTCTTTGTTCATTTTTATCTAAATAACAGCACTAATTCATTGCACCATAGACTTATTTCCGGATAAATACGAATTATTTGAATTATTACTAAAAATTACTCCATGTAACAATTCTCACTGTAATTTCAAAAGCCATTCCAATCCATAACTGATGGAAATGGAAGTTACTACGTTCTGCATCACATATTTCATCTAAATTATAACTGGTCGAAAAATGAAGATCTTCCTAGACATTATTTTTATTATTCAAATAAAAAAATTAAAAAAAATTATCCCGAAATTTTTCCTTAAAATGAAAAAAGCATCCTCAAAATTTTATTCCTGAAACATAAATTATACTAAAGGTATTATACCGAATAAGTAAATTAAGTAAAACTGCAACCCATAATTCCATAATAACATGCAGTTTTTCGGTGAATTATTTTTCAAAAAAAGAAGAACTAAAATTACCTTAAAATACTATCTTTTAAATCATTATTACTATTATTTATACATAGCATAATTTATTTGATCCGTCAAATAAAACAAATATATTGTCTTTTAATTATATCCAAAGTTAATATTACCAACACACTTACTTCGCTTCTTGTAATCTGGAATGTAAGTAAGAATGCAATGCATGTACGAAATGAGCGGATGCTTTCAGAAGAGACGAACTGGACTGTAATTTACCGGGTGTAATTCTTTCGAATAATCCGTAAAAGTCAGCTTCACGACATGTCATCAGATATAAGATGGCTAAGCTTAGGTTTACTACAGTCCATGATTCTGTGTCTTTTGCTGTCTGAAAAAATGCATTGTTTACAATTCAGTAGTATATAGAAATTTCTTAAACATCAACGATTTGAAAAAGCCATTGTAAAATAGATACATACGAAATGTCAATTGTGATTACTAACGTACTTAAATAATACGAATACGCCACGAATATTATGAATCCTTGAACTATATATAAATAAATCAGCAACTTACCCTTAACGCGGCTTGGAACTGTCGCTCTGCGTCATCTGGTAAATGTACAAACCAACAGTACATACCCTATAAGATCCAAATTTTTGACTTGACGTATTTGATGGAAAGAAATAAATAATAACAGTTATAATAATTCTTTCTTTTATTTTTCATTTCTCCTCTTTACATCACTTTTCCTTTATTTTTTTGTTACGTCCTTCGCCATCTAACTTTATGAATTGGAATCTATTTCTTACCGTTGAAGTATCCGAACCAACCATAAATATTTGATTAGTCAGAAATTCATTTCTTTTAAAAGTTAGAGAAAAATAATCATAGAAATAATGTTAGCTCGATACCAATTAAGAATTAGCCAAAGTTACAATACGTTCTAATAAATATGCTATAGTAATTGATAGTTATAAAAGAGTACTTACCAGCAGCGTATGTAACTGAGCTTCGAAATGACTAAATAAATCAGTACTCTGCCTCATTCGTTCCATCATAGCACCTAGCTGGAATGTTTAAAAATTTTATCATCCAGAAATTTTTTTTTCCAGTGGAAATTTAGACTTTTCCGGAATTTGGCAATTTCCAATTGTTTTTCTCTTTTTTTTTTTTTTTTTTTTTTTGATATAAAAAGTGCTCTGAAAAGTTATTGCATCATGTAATGTATGGAAAGTTCAACAGTTAAACAGGATCGAAATATGATCATTTCCAGAAGCTTCAGTAAATCTCTAGATTGTCTTGAAAAAAATAATTGCTGTGTTCAGCGTAATCACTTACCAACAAGAAAAAGATATCAATGCACTAAATTTTTAAAATTTTTAAAAAAATTAGAAAAAGAGATATCAGTGCTCTAAATTTTTAAATCATCCCATGATATTCCTTTTATAAATAGATAACACACTTATATGTATACTTTGAAAAGATGGAAACATTCTAGGTAGTGTATGATATATAAATTATAATTATCACAATAGATACATAAAAAAGTTCTTCGAATACATTACAAGAACCAAAACAAGGAAAAAAATAAAATTAAACATACAACATTTATAGTTTCCAAAGGTCGTGCTAGCATCAGTTGAGCAGCGGAAATATTCTCCAATAATATAATTTCAAATGCAGCCAATGAATCCAGCGCTCCACGTCTTATCACTGGCCAATTTGATTTAGCCATTAAACGTCGCATATCAGTGATATGCCGTATAGCAATCGAGTGATATTTATGAGCCCTGAAAAAGCAAAGACAAATACTTCAAACTATTTCTCAATCTTTGTTTACCCAAAAATACCACTTTCATGTTTTATAGCAATTGAAACATTTTATCTTTTTCTGCGTTTACTAACGGGCGTAGGATACCATCAGCATAAGATTATTGGACTGTGTTGGAGAAAATTCTTATGCTCACTTAATACCCTTTAATAATCACTTGAAATCATCTGATAACTGCCAAATATAATTTCCAAATTCTAATCATCTATTGTTATTGAGCCGAGCATAGCAGCCAAGATATCCTTGTGAAATTTGAAATTTTAATTATCGTATTTTGCATATATCACTAAATAAACTTATTTAAAACTTTCAACACCTTCATATGTTTTTGAAAAATATAGGAAAAATCAAATCTTTATTATCTTACGTGCTTAACCTTCACATACCATTAAATAGTCGGTAAAAAAAAAAATACTCTCCACATACCACTAAATAAATCTTACTTATATGATTGGAAGAAAAACATACAATTAAATATTTCATAATGTTTGAAACAAGTAATATGAATAATTCCAATTAATAAATAGTCGAAAATCAATAATTCAAATCTTTATTCTAAAGGACTCATCTAACTCTAATTTCAATTAGTCCTTGAAAGCCATTATGATAGAATTGTATGGGATCATGAAACAAATCCGTTACATGAAATGAACAACGAATTTGTGATTAAAATTCCCTTCCATTTTTGCCACCGTTGATTTGATAGCACCTGCATTAAAGTGCAATGTGCATCATGCCCAATACTAGTGGCTTAATAGGCCCTTCACGGGAACGAACCTTCAACCACTACACTAACGCTAGAAACCATTACACCAAGGAATACATCACACCCACACAATATAAATATAGACATTCAAGAATTTGAAATAAGTTAAAAAAATTACTATACGTAACTAACCTTTCAATTTGGCATGTTTGCAAACTTTGTATCACGGTAAGTACGTATGTAAGTGCAATTAACGTTTCTTTACCCATCCAATCAAAAGTTGGCAATATTACCGAAGTTGTCTCACCGTAGGTTAATTTCATCGTTTGAACCAATGTTTGCAATTGTCGCAAACATATTTTTGTACTTTTTAACTGAAAAATATCGAGCAAAGGTAAAGTTCATCATTCGAAATTGAAATATATAATTTAAAATGAAAATTTTAATAATTGATCAATATAATATTCAGTTGAAAAATTTCAGTGTTCTCAAATTTAGAAATTCATTTGATAATTTTCAATTTCAAAACTTAAATTCAAATTTCGAGTTAATACATCCATGATCATATCTTAAAAATGAAAAATCTCAAAATCTTCACTTTTTTTTCCAATTTTTATACACTAATCCAAATTCAGCAGCTTTAAATCCAAATTAACAATCTTAATCTTTTCTGGTTCTTTCTAATTCAGATTAGGTTCAAATTTCGAAATATCATCAAGTTTAAAATGGAATCATTTTAGTTTTTAATTATGATATTTTAAGATTCAAACATTTAAATCTAAACTTCAACAATTTCAAGATTTTTCCACTAAATTTAATTTACAAAGTTGAAATTGCTAACTTTAACAAAACATAACAAACCAAGCCAGCTGATATAAAGAAACAAATTTGGACCGTACAGCAGAAAGCTTTGATATAATCCAAGCACGCATTATCGGCATTCAGAATTACTAACTTTTCACTTACTTCCATTATACTTTTCATCAGTTCTTCTTCTCGACTTAAATCCATTGATATAATCTGCAATATTAAGAGAGAACAAAAAGTGGTGATTACTAATCGACATAGTTTTATGGAATTTTTAATGTTAGTTTTTTTTTTTTTTGTTCTTTTTTCCTTGCGTATACTTCATAACATACAATGTAAAAATATGTATTAATTAATTTTTCTACTATTTCTTCAAATTTTTACCAAAATTACCGGAATAAATATTGAAATATCAAAGCGAAATTCTCAATATCTTCAACAATGAATAAATAGCATCGTAGTATAATGATGCAAGTCATGGTTTCTGTATTATTTCAAATAAAGTTTCATTTCTAGCATTCTTGTTTAATATTAGCTATATTTTTAAAAAATTAACGCCATACTGCTCAACTATTTTTTTTTGAGCTTACCATTGCAGATGAAAGACGAAAATAACATTCCAAAGCTGGATCATTGAGCTGATTAAAGAGCGACGCACCAGCTTCAACTATTTCACTTGCATTACTCCAATCATTCATTGCTCCATGGATTTCCTGAAATTATTTCTTCATTCAATCTGAAAATAATTTTTTGATCCGATCTGAATGGTCAATCTTTCGATACTATCAAAAACTACCAGATAGCTCTGAATTAGATTTTTTCAACGCCGATTAAGATAGCTTTATTATTCAATCTCTCGAAAAAGTTAAATACTTGGCCATTATTAAAATAAGATTAATTTCTTACTTAACAGAAATGAGTTATCCCTTCAGTATCAACTTGCTTATTTAGCTACTAAGAATAGAATTGAAAAATTAATTGATAGTTACCAAATCAACCAATTAGCAAGAGGACTTTTGCATAAAAATGGTGTTGAAAGCAAATTTATGGTATTATTTGCAACAATAAAAACATTAGATTAAGCCTATATTTTTCTAAAAAAAAATCTCCTTTTCAAAAAAAGAACATATGCCTATATCCTTTTTACCGTAGTAATACTGATAAAGATCAATTTAAAAAAATAATGGAAGAAGAAATACCGCAAGTAGGAATAAGAGACGTGCATGAATAAGAGGGAAATCTCGAGAATGTGCTGATTCCTTCCGTAACAGCTGTTTTACTGGCTCAAAAATTTTCAACTGCATATATACTTCGGCAATTGCACAGGCTATTTCTATTCGATACTTCGTATATTCAGCACCTGCTTCTTTCATTCCATGATACTAAAAAGTTGGAAAAAATAGAAAAATGAACAATAAATACTGATAATTTACATTAGCAGTGTGATAATATAAAATGACGGTATGACAACGTAAAATAACAATAATGATAACATAAAGTAACAGCATTAATAATATATGAAAATTAAGAATATCAAATAAACCATACAAAGACATTAAAATAAACACCAGTGGGTTCCAAATTTGAATACTATATAATGTAAACCTTCAGTATATCATGGAAATACGTATTTCGTGATATTTATGAAATCATATGCGCTAAATTTTCCCCAAATTAATAGCAATGTGTAAATAAATTTTGCTACTAATAATAACATGATCATAAATCTCATAATGTAAATGACGAAAAGTCTAATAAAAACGAATGAAATACCGCTTGTTCCAAATGATGCCTAGCTAACTCAATATTCTTCGTATAATAAAAATATAATTTTCCAATTTGAAAATTCACAAATGATGTCATTTCATGAGTCATCAAAGTTTTGAAACATGCCTGAAATAGTATTTACGCACTTTGACAGTTAATTCATCATTTAATTACAAAAAATTCGAGAATATCGACAGCAAAAAAATCGCAGAAGTTTTGAAGATAATACTGGAACATTTGATTTGATTGGATTCAAGAAAAGTATATGGATGCTTGTTAAAAAACAAAATTTTTAGTTGCCTTATTTATTCCTGAATAGAAATTGAAATGGAAATTCGAAACTTTAAATTAAAACATGAAAAATCTTCATAAGAAATATGAAACATTTATTAAGATAAAATTTTCTGAAAAAAGTGATAAAATTTAAGTATAAATGTGCACAAAAGCATAACAAACTTTTAAACATTTAATGGCCATCTTATACTTCGGAGGATTGTGTGCCCGGAAAAATTCAGCTGCTTCTAGCAACAATATGGCTGCTTGATCAAATAAATATCGTTCCGGTAAATAATTTTCCATCACACTCATTCTGAAATAATGTAGATGTACAATTGGTTTTATCATTTAATCATTTTTAATCATTTCAACTTTTATATAAATGTAAATTATAAACAGTGGAATGGATATAAAACTGGATATAAATATAGTGGAGATGAATATTGCACATAGATCAAACTTAGTATGGCATTCACATTTTATTGAAATATTAATAGTATACAGACTCTTTTGATGTACTTTCGAAATTACAACCATGAAGAATTGTCTGAGCTACAAGCTAGTTTTGTTTCCGGAAATATTCCCAATCGTATTACTGATATTCTTTTCTCTAATTTTCGAAATTATTTCATGATAAATTAGCCTAACTGTAGATCATATCTTTCATACGAATTACTACTTCAACATTCATCTGAATCGCATGTTATGTACATAAAATACAAGTTGCTTTATGACGTAGTACAAAGTATCACAATTTCATATAAATTTTCTGAATAATGGTATATATATATATAAAGACCAGATGAGAACAATTAATGAGCTGGAAGTTTTTTTTAATTTCAATTAAAATATTCATGAAATTTATGAGGAAATCTATGGGTAATATCATATATAGTTAATTAAACAGTATTTTGAAGTAATTAATCGATTATAATGCGCATAATGATGCAAAGTTTGCCAGTAATTTGTTAGAGTAATCAAAAAGTAAATGATACATAACTGGTAAACATTTGACTTTTAATTACCTATCAAATAAATTATTCAACAGAAATAAGCAATTTACTTCAACCATATATACTAATCGTTAATTATACTAAGTTCCCTTCCCCTTCTTCTTCACAAGTCTTCCACGTACGTCATGACATGCACGTCATATCTCACGCTGTTTTCAGGAAGCTTAAAAGTGCTAAATATGTATGTCCTCCATTACTTACCATTATTATTGTGTCTCTTCCGCTCTACTACCAAATCTCTCTCTCAGGCTTCTTTCCTTCCTTCCAAGTAACGCTGCAACACAATGCATGCAGCGTAGAGTAGCTGCACTGCAGCGTAAACTATCAAAATTAAAGTCATTTGTGAAAAGAAAAGAATACATATCGCTCGAACGGTCGTCTTAACACAGCCGCCATCCAACTGAATCACAGCGTCACCAACGCCACATATCGATCGTATCTTCTTGTCTGTCCGTGTATGTTGGTGATGTATGTGAACTTCATTGATTATATATTTACGTATGTCGTGTATGTTCCTCTCCAATTGTGTGTATATGCATAAGTATGTGTGTGTATGTCGGTTTAGCTTGTAGAAGGGTCGCATACACAGACACACACGCACATAGACACATATAAACAAATAACATTTGTTCCTCTGTTTTACTCTGGCATTGCTGAATGATGGGAATAAGGTGGTTGTTTTGTCGGCCTTCTGCTGGTCACTCGTTTGGTTGCACCGGTCAGTTGAGCCTAAACCTGAGCCTAGTATTTCTCATTTAATTCCTTCTTTGATCCAAGTAACCTTTGGAGAGATAGCACTGATCTGTTTGATTGAAATGACTGGTGATAAGCGAATGATAAGTGATAAAGAAAGAAGCAAGAGGTCGATGAAGATAAGATGGCTTGTTGCAGTGATTATAGCTTGAAGCTAATAAATGCTAATAATTAGTTGCAGCTCTTCCGGAATGCTTCACATATTGTGTGATAAAACCGGTTGAAATGAGTAACTGTGCGTTGGTCCAAATTGCCATACATAATGTCCTGCTAACACCGCTATTTCATTCTTGATCCGTTATTTCCTGCTACCACATTATTGTTTTATTTCTACTATTTGCATATTTGATATTAATCAAAAATTCCGACCAAATTTCATACAACTTCCTGATTATTCAAATTAACGAATGACAATGCAAACGGGTGATCATTCCGGTTCCATTCCGGTTTCCGTGCGAGGTATTGATTGTGCCACACCGCCAGTAACAGCAACAGCAACTGCAATGATAGCAGCACAAACCTCTGCAGATTGTAACAGTATGGAACCGAATTTCACGAATGGTATGCTTTGAGTTCACGTAGAGTTTGCGTGAGTTTTGATTAAGAGAAACGGGAATTTTAAGTCCCGTCTTCCTTTTCATATAGACGTCTTCAAATAAGAACATGAACTTCTGACGGAAATTATTCGCTTAGATGTTTTGTTCATTTCATTTAACAGTTATGCTGGTAGTAGAATGATAATTATGTAATATCACTTATACTGAGAATTAGTAGTTATAAGCATTTCTCGCAAAACGAAGTTAATTTCATAACTCATTTTCAACTAGTTGGAATTTAAACAGTTAATTTGAAACGGTATCCTTTTTTTCAATTTCCCAGTTATTGGGTAATTTGAACCTAGAATTTCATTGTTAAACTTGAAATATACGTAAGCATGATAATCCGAAGGTCAGGGATGATATAATAAAATAATGCCGCCAGATATGAAGAGAGGAGTCTTTAGAGTTCATTTCTAAGGCAGAAACCCAAGTTCCGAGTTCTGATCTATGATTTATGGAACCGATGAAGAATGCACTCATGACTCAGCAGTATTCTACTAGTCACTAATCTTTTCTCTCGTTCTCTTCTTTTTAAATTAAAATGCGAAATGTTTCATGAGGGAGGACATACGGAGATCTTTTTGATACTTATGTCATCACGGGATTGAGAGGTTTAGCTTGACGTAAAAATGACAGCTGGGTGATATGGGAAATTGGTGTGATCAACAGCATGATTTCAATTATTTGGTAACACAAATGATTCCTTCGTTATGTTTCATCATTAGTGGTTATATGTAAAAGACGGGGCCACCTACGTCTTCATGTAAGACATGAATTACGTGAATGGTTGAATGGAAAAAATGATATAAAAAGAATGAACTGTAACTTTTCGCTTCATTTGCAGACATTCACATTTGCTGTTGCTTAAAATATTTTTACATATCTTTTCTTTTTTTCATGTTCAAATTTAATCACACAAACAACAATCAGTACTTGATCTGAAAAATTTTATGACCTGTAAATATGAAGTGAAAGAAGAAAAAGTGGAGAAAAGAAATTGATTTATAAGAACGATATTTAAAACATTCGTTAAAATGGTAACAAACTATCGAATTAAAAGATTTTAAAGAGATGCTCGAGAAATATTGCCAGCTTATCATCTATTATTAAGTCTGTCGTAGGCAGAAATTTCCTCTTTCAATCAACTTAACAATAATACATATGCTTCGATCTTTTCAATTATACCGGAAATTCTTCGTATGATGTTACTTCCTGACATGTTGCAATAATTCATTTCCAAATTGAAACTTAATAAACAAAAAGATAGCCCATTTGATATTTCGTTTCCAATCCCAGTTGTGTATTCTTTTTCTTTACTGGAAAAATTACAAAAAAGAAAAAAAAGAGATAGCCATAATGAGTCAATGAAGGCATTCACTGCGTACTTCCTTTATTGCCTTTGCTATTCAATTCGAATGGGAAGAAAGAATACCCAAATTTTACCTAAGTTTTTGGGAATTATTCAAAATTAGAAAAATTTCGCTTCCATTAACACAATCTTCCAATGAATACTGAATTTTTAAGTTTTACACACATATTCTTTCACACATTTTCTTCAAGTCTGATATTACTCGTTATATCATTCTTTTTCACCGCAAAGATTACTGCTAAAACTTCCATGTATGAATAAAGGAATATCCAACATCTGGCATAACATAGCAATTTAAAAATGCCGAAATTCATTTATCTATAAAAAATGAAAGGAAAAAAATGCATATCTTTTAATACTTTTTACCGCTAAAGATATGAATATCACATCACATTTGCCGCATAAGTTAAACTTCTGCAGTTTTATGTAAATAGCGAGAATTATCTATGTGTTTTAAATTGCAAAATTTTGATTGAATGATTATCAATTGATTGATCTAATTGTATATGCTAGGTAACATAACACTGTAAACAGACGAAAATTATTTTGTAACAATATGTAACTGACATTAATTCGAACGAATCTGTACTTTGTTCAAGACAAGTTAAAGAAGCATTATTATTAGCTATAATTCTTGATTGAAGCAATGATCAGATTATTTTTGGCATTTTTTTTTTAATTTTTGATTTGATGCAATGTGATTTGGAAATTTAGATTTTAATCTTTTATAATTACAATCTCCCCTTCTAAAGCAGGTATCATTTCAATCCGTAAGATGGAATGATATTAATCAGCACTTTATTTGGATTATTTTTTATTAAGAAATGAAAAAATTTATCTGATTTGTTATGCGTACTCATTATCCCTGTCTTTTTTTTCTCTCTCTCCCTCTCTAAATTTGTATATTCGAGTAAAGAAATATATATTTTTGCATTAAATAGTCCAAATTAACAATATTTAGCGATAAGAAAAAGAAATGCTAGGAATATCCGAAATATAGAACGTTTATTTGATGAAAGGAAAGAAAAGCATTGGGCCTGTTGTTAAGCTAATCGCTAAAATTTAGAGCCTAGGCTCGAGATATTATATATTATCATTGAAGCCTGATGCCCAAGCGCTTTTTTCTCGATTAGAAATCATTCATTCATTCATATGCATATATACGTACATAAATCATTCCTCCACTTTTTTAAACAAAAACCCTCGCAATTCAGTTCCTTTTTC
Organism: Onchocerca lupi; assembly: GCA_028564675.1. Taxonomy (NCBI): domain Eukaryota; kingdom Metazoa; phylum Nematoda; class Chromadorea; order Rhabditida; family Onchocercidae; genus Onchocerca; species Onchocerca lupi. The sequence goes on along the minus strand of JAOVVO010000122.1, from coordinate 48,874 downwards.
TTTTTGTGGTACTTTCCATACACACATGTATTAATTACACTTTCCGTGTCCCCAGCATTCTTAAGCTAATTAATTCATTTCGCTTCAACATTTCTTATTTCTGCTTTTCATTTATCTCATTATCACTATTTTTGTGGTTGTTATTGTTGTTGTAACACTTCTAATCCTCTTTGTATTACTTATTTGTTATATTTTTGAAAGAATGATTTATATAATCATCGCATTCCCGAGAAATTTTCGTCTTTATGAATGATTTTTATATCATCAAGTTATCAAATTGGTAATAAAATAATAAATTGATAAATTGTCCAGTTATAATTGTGATTCAAAAATTTGGTTATCATGAACGATTTTTTAATGCATTTTATGATTAATACACTTATTATCTACTATTGCAGTATGTAAAGCAGATCTACTACATGTAAAAGATCGCAAATAATTGGATTCATAAGTAATCAAGTAAAGATCTTTTGAGATTAGTGAGTGAATTCAATTATGATTTTAATTCAACAGAAATATATAGATCAACTGTCATAGTAAGTGACATTGCTAATTAATAAATTAGGAAATTAGTTCGATTCCATTCGTCGAATTAGTTAATTAAGCTATTTAATAGCAAAACTATTTGTTACAATGTTCTGTATTCAGGTTTTTTGAATAAATGATTAATTTAATAGGCACAATTTCAAGTTATTAAAATTGTATGAAACAGGCAAAAAGTGGTATGACTTGGTTTGAAATGATTGAGTAATTAATTAATTGATTTTTTGTAGGTAAAAAAGAAGGTAAATTGCATACGAATATCATTATATAAGGAAAGATAAAATATAACGACAAATTTTCATTTCGATAAATTTTTTAATTTAGATTTTCATGTATTCCTTACTATCATTTATGTTGCTTATAAACAATTCATTTCGATAAATTTTTTAATTTAAATTTTCCTTATTATCTTTTATGTTGCTTATAAGTAAGTATTTTGGACCGGGATTTCTCGAATTCTGTATTGAGATTTTTATTTAAAAGCCTAACGGTCCGGTAGTATGTTTCTTTTTTCTTCAAACAAATAAATGGACAGAAAGGTAACCATTTGCCAATTTATATTTCAAATTTTTCAAAGCTAATACTATGAAGTCTTATTGTTCCTGGAAACTTTGGAACAATTATAATTATTATTGTGCAAGTTCACGTCTAATACGCTTATTTACTTGCTTATTCATGAAATCATGGAATAACACGATTTATATAACTATACTATGAATACTTATGCTCGATTCATTGATGTTTTTGTTCGTAAAATTTAAAATCTTCGAATAAGTTTCATAATGACATGTAAGATATTTTACATAGATGCTATTAACGAATTTTAGAAATATTATAGAAATTCAATCAAATTATTATAAGTCATTTTAAGCTAAGGAAAAGACAAAGACTATAATTAGGAATCTATTTCTCGGATCCATAATAATTACTTCTAATTGGGAAATATTTCCAATAGCTGTAATTACCGAACTGCTAAAGTTTCAATAATGGTAAATCTGCTGAAATAATGATTAATCTGATGAAATAAGCTTATCGAATATCGATTTTTGAATTTGAAATTGCGATTATCGATTTTTTTTTTTTTTGAAGAATTTGAAATTGCGCTTGTTTCTTCCTCTATTTAATGGCGGCGCTTAAATCATTTTTAACTGATACTGTGATTTAATTCCATTTTTAATATATTTTTAGTACACACGATGTATATAAATTTGATAATTAATTGATGAGTAGCCATTGAGATAAACAAACAATTCAACGATTGTGACATTCTTTGTCTCTATTTTTCTAATTAATCACAGAACTATTTGAATAATTACCTATCGATGCAAAAAATCTTAATTTTAAATTTGAAATTTTTTGTGAATTTGAAACAAAGGAATATAGTTAAGAATGAATGAACTGAAATACAAAGTCAAATTCCAAATGAAATATATTTTCAAGATTTAAGTCTTTAAACCTGAGATTTTTCTTTTCAAATAGAAAAACAGATTTTTCTTTTTTTGCAAATAGGAAACGACTGTTTGCTGGGATTAAAATTTCCCATCTTTGATTGATTATGCTATTAAATATCAGACACATCATTTTTGTTCTTTTTTCTTTTATTGAATAATTTAAAGGATTTGTTTTTTACATCTTCAATTCGCAATCCAAGATTTGACAGACAAAAGAATTTTTTAAAACTCTTTTCAACCATTTTTTGAAATCTTAGTATCATTTGTTTCAATTTTTTATAATATTACGCAGTTAGCAAGCAGAGTTTTCTTTTTATTTCGCATATGAAAACATAGCAATTATCAAAATTTTATCTTTTTAATTAAAAGAATTTAAAATTTTTAAAAAATTAAAAAATCTTTTGTTGTTTATTGATGTTAAAAGGGGACTAGGGAGAGGTAGTGAGAAAAAGAAAGAAATCAAAAATTTTTTCCAACGATTTCAGTTTGTTAACAAAGTAGCTAAGATCAATTAGGTGATTAATGCAAATTGTATCATTTTTCTTTTTTCTTTTACTTTATTCAAGTACAGTGACGATAATAATGATGATAGCGATGATGATGATGTTGTGACCTTTGATTTCCGAGAAATCTCAGAATACTTGAGTGGATCATTTGTTTAGTGAAGGGATGATGTAAGCATTTTGCTTGTCTATTTGCTTGAAACTTCTTCCAAAAACATTTGGATTTTACTTTTTTTACAACCCAAATTTTGATTGGCATATCGTATTGGAAATATCATATTTTTAAATCAAAATCATACAGTAGTACTACTGCTGGAGGCTATGTTTATAATAAGATGAAAGGAGATCAAAAGGATCACGGAAACTGGAAGATGAGCAATCACTGAAATTGGCAATTCAGTTCAAAAATGGAATGAAACTTTTATCTCAAAATTGGGATGAAAATTTTCTTCCATTTTTGGAATACACTTAGTCTATCATCAGTTATTGGTTTCTGATCTTTTTTTTATGACTTTATAGTAAAACATTTGTACAATTATCGTCAGCAAAATAAATGATGTGTTGGAAGAGATTTCTAAATTCATTAGAATTAATAATTTAAACTCTTACAAAATATGATTATTCAAATTTAAGAATTTATTTCCTCAGGTCTGAAAATTCGAAATTTTTTGTTGTCTCATATTTGTGGATCTAATTATGTAATGGTGATGGCTAAATATCATTTTCATTACTTAGAAAGCTTATCAATAAATCAGTCAAATGGAGCGAAATATTATTACAGTAGCAATTTATCATTTTAATTATTTCTATCTGTGGATTGAATTAATCAGAGATTTATCTTGCTCGAAAATCGTTGATTAACGAATGATATTACGTTTGGATCGTCTATCAATTGGCATATTTGGTTTGTCTTTTCCCCATCTCGGCATTTAATATTTTTGCCATTAATTTGAAATGCCAACATAAATGAAAGCTTGGAATTTTATAGAATGAAGAAGAAAGAGAAAATGAAAAATAAAATAAAATAAAATCTCTCTCCAATTATATATACCAGAAACTTGAAATTTAATAATATGAAGTATTTTATTAACTTGAAATCCATTGCAAATATACATAGGCTATTCGGTAATTTAATATCAATGAACAGTAAATTCAAATGGGTTACCTTCCAAAAAAGAAAAAAAGAAAATGGAAAAATTTTCATTGTTTTTGAATGAATTTTTAATTTCAATAACTGTGGTATTTCATTGCAGTCTTTCGTTAGCATTTATCCTTATAGCATGTAGTAGAATGATAGTGAAAAAAAAAAAAAAAAAAAACTTTATAAAAATATAAAGTGAATTTGAACAAGTAATGAAATATGAGTTATTATATTTTTACTAATTAGTAATTTGGATTTAAATAGTGGTTCCAAGTTATGTATTTATTCGAAGTATTACTTTTATATATATATATATATATATATGCAAAACAGTCAATTTAAAATTATTGTCCGAATGTTTAAACTTATACTGGCCATAAATTTGGTTATTTATTGTCTTTCTATGTTTCGAAACTTTTTATCTAAATATAGATTTGTGTTTTGAAAATTTTAAACTGATAATTTCAATTTTTCAATGTAACAATGGGAAGAGATTTGGAATATTTGTAAAATTGAAATTGATATTGTGGAAAAAGATAGAAATTACCGTGAAGAGAAATGGTTATTTATGGAAGTAGGGAAGAAAGAAGAAGTTCGATCTTTTTTTTGTTTAATAAAAAGGAAATGAGAAGGAAGAGGTTGAAGGAAGCTGAACTGTGATTCTGTTCTGAACTGGTTTCAACACGTTTTGTTTGTATAATGTGTTGAAAGTTGCTGAAGGCAAAATGATGGTATAGCTATCCTGAAATTAGCAATCCTTTTTCCTCCTTCCTTCCTTCCTTTTAGCAGGATTAGACTTCTCAAATTTCTATCAGAGAAATGAAATTTCATTCTTTTCCTTCTTTCCTTTCCAGTTTTAATTCTTAAAATGACTATTTTGAGAATGAAATATTTGCATTTTCTGTAGTATTCTTCCGACCTGTGTGTATTATTATAATTAGGCATTCTTTTGATATATTATCAAAAAAAATTTCGATTATATCAGAATTTTTATCCAGACAAACTGCGAGTATTATCAATTATGTATTATTTCGCATAATTTGCTAAATATTTGCAAACTTCAGTTATTGCATAAATATTTTTGCTCGAAGAAAAATCTCAAAATATGCTGTAATTAATTGAATATGGTTGTAATTTAATTTGTCCCAATTATTGTCACATAAGAATGTCTTTGTGGTGATCAGTAGGGGATGAGTGTGATTTAAAATGAAGGCGTAAAAGAGGAATTTGAACACAGATAATGAGAAATGTTGGAAGAAAAGAGAAAGAAAAGTGTGGAATCACGAAGTATTCAGTTCGCATTCAGCAAGAGTAAGTCGCAAGTGTTGCGAATTTTTTTCTGATTTTTGCTTTTTAAACAGAAAATTTAAAAAGAAAAAGTCAATTTTGGTTTCATTTCTTTGCACATCTTTGCTTACGTCTTATTTGCTTCATTCTTTTTCTGCTCGTTGTCCTCTATGTTTCTAATTAATGATAATATTAATTATCATGTTATCCAACCATTTTTGGTTGGTGACGAAGACTGGATACCAGTTCAGGGTTTCAGTTTCTTTCATCCAATCATATTTGCTTTTCTGGTGCTTTTTTTTATTCGCAGAAAACTGTTAATTGTGAAGTAATCGATAGAAGACGATTTAAGAGATGCTTTAAATTTATTCATTTCATTGCAAGAATATTTTCAATTTCTCAAGCAAAAGACAAATAGCATTTTATCGATCCTTCATATCGTTCATTTCTTTTTTTGATTCAATTACTTAATTTAATTAACTTAGTAACGTGTCTGTGTGCATACATGCTTGCTTGCTTTCCATACAAAGTACGAATATGTATGTATGTATGTGTATGTTTGTGTCGGTTTGTTGAACTGCTCAAGAGGCCTAACTCTGCATTCTCTTCCCTAGATGGATATATCTATAATCTTCACATGTACAATGAAACATGCAGACTATTGATATGTAAATGTATGTGTGTGCACCCATAGAGACAGACAGACATATGTGATGATGGATAGGTGTGTACAGACCGATTGCAATGGACTACAGTGATGGAAGTCAAGCTTATCTTGAATTTATCATTTATCAGTGAGTGATACACGATGTATGATAATAAAGGAGAAAAGATGAATGAGAGAAAGAGGGAGAGGAATTCTGAGAGATGAAAGACTGGAGAAGATTATCAAGAAGAGAGTGCAATTGTAAGAGAAAAATTCAAACGAGGAGAGGAAAAAAGCGAAAAGAATTTATTTAAAAATACTTCGGCATAGACATACATATGTGTGCATATCTGTCATCTTATTCTTTTATATTTCTTATCTTTAAATTTCAAATGAATTAAATCTCAATTTTCCCTTTTTTCTTAATGATTTAGTAGTCTTTTCACAATTTCCGATTGTCTTTCCGGTTTTCTCTTTCACTTTCACTATTCTTTGGATGGGGTAATTTTCGGGATGCGATGGTATTCTCTGGAATCATTTCTCTTTAGGATGTAAAAATTATATTCTGATTTGACTGATTCTGACTGATATGATAACAGTGATAGCAATTCCTCTCTTTCTTTCCTTTCATTTTCTCCGTTCAACTTTAACAGTACTTTTGTTTTTTCCTTTTTTCCAATGAAAATCTCCAATACCACAAAGTGTCTGTTTGTTAATTTCAGAATATTCTTTTCCTCATTTCTTATAAATGTTTGGATGATTACAAAATTTGCTTTGCATATTTCTATGATAGAAGTTATGATCAAACTTAAGATATCATAATGACTGATAGGGAATATAAGTGATATCGTATACCGTCTAGTTTAGCTTCTTCGTGGGGACATTGTTATTCGAGATAAGAATGATAAGCGTATGCTATTATTATTTGATTTAGTGATAAGTTCTCCTTTATTTGACGACAATCCTGTCTCAGGGATGATGAGTGGAGAGGAAGATTAGAAGGGAATGGAAAAGATGAGTGAGAGGAGACGTGTATCAACCACATTAAATTCTTTCCCACCACTTGCACAGCATTAATGCGATTTGGTTGATCCGAAGTTTGCGTCGTTGATGCATGCATGTTTCTTGCATTTTGCAGTGAAATCGCAGAATGCATGCTCATCCATCAACAGCTGCATGTCACATATTCGCATCTCATCTCAACGTGATATCGAGTAGGGAGTGCTTATCAATTTGTCCATTCTTGGAATTTTGATAAATGGAAGAGAAATATTCACGTAAAGACTTTCGAACAGGATCAGAAAAATATCACGATTATATTCACAAATGATGAATTACAAATCGTTGTAATATAATTTTATTTTTTGAAAATTAAAACGATATCTTAGAAAATCTTTACAAATGATTTTTCGGAGCAAATTTGCGGATTTGATTTTGGTCGAAAATTGATCTTATTTAGATATTTTTAGAATATTTACTTAAGGGAAATACATAAATGGTGTAATTTTATCGTAATCACTTGTGAGCCTGGATTTTTTTTGTGTGAATTAAGTTGAAATCCTTCCGAGTGATTATTTAAAGCAGTAAGGCGATTTTGTTTTCATCAGAAGAGTTCAACATTCCTCTTTCGGAACGACTAATCTAACGACATGCTGTCATCAATCTTAGTGAAACTTTTATTGAAAAACAGATAATTGAGCGTTCAGAAATTCTAATCTGTATGTTGATTTTGATCCTATTCCAGTTTAAATTTATTAATATTTTAAATCTATCCCTCAGCATGGAAAAGTAAGGGAAGAAAAGGAGAAAGAAATGCAAATGCGTATTACTTTTGAATATTAATAAATGTGTGAAATTCAATCCATCTTTTCTTTTTCTTTTCCCATTTTCGTTCTCATTTTCGGCGAATGCTCTCTTCCATGACGAATTATATTTTGAGGAAAATGTTTGATGTGTTCCTTGCTTTACTAAAGAGGCATTCTCCTCTATTTATATGAAATTCTTTTTCGGATTTTCTCGAGAGATGTTCGAGAAATTTATGAAATTTTCCTTACCCATCTAATAGTTTTCCATTTCAACGCTCATCTTTTATATATACATCTATGTGTGATAATTTCGTTCCAATTGATAGTTTCATGTTTGGACGGTTGTCGATGATTTCATTTTATGCGTAACAAATAGAATCCAATGAAACATCGCTAGCCATTGGCCCGATGATGATAATACACTTGGGAATGATAAGCCTTAGATAGTATGCCAATTCGTGATAAATTATATTAGTGTGTGTATGGGTAAGTTGTGTCTGTATATGAGCTACTTTTCCTTGTAAATGATTAAATTAGAACAAAAAAATGGGAACGAAAAAAAATTTGATTAAAATGAAATAATTTAAATTTTTTGATCGAAATGAATGCATGGGTGACTTCAGCCTAACATATGCAACGATTAATTATTATTTATTTATTTTTTTTTTTTTGTTTTTACTGATATTGGCTTCAGTTTATTAATCAGTCATGATTTTAGAATTTACTTTTTCTTTTTCATTCTACATTTTAAGAGAAGAATGAGAATAAAGAGTACATAAAAATAGAAAAGATAAATAATGATTGGGTTTTTTTTTTTCTTTTTCGGATTTTCTTCTTATTTTTGTTTTCTACAAATTACAATTTTTTTGAGAAAAAAAAAAAAAGAAAAAAGGATGAATTAAGGAAGAAGAGACAAGAGAAGAAGAAAAGAATGATAATTCTGATATAAGAAAATCATAAGAAATGATAAAAGAAAAAAGAGTGGAAGAAGGAAGGAGAAAAAGAGAGGGAAAAATTGGAAGCGAACAAAAATTATTTTTCGAATTGATTTCTTTTTCCTTCCTATAATTATTTAAAAAATAATGTTGTGATTTGGCGCTTATTAAAAGCAATTAATGATTTTTTTCCTTTAATAGTTTTGTAGCGAAAATTTCCCTGTTTCATTTTTTGCCACAAAAATCTGGAATTTAATTTCAATAATTTTTCTTTAATTTTCAGTCAGTAATTCGGTATCAGTGATGCCAAATTCGATGCCATCATTTTTTGCTAATCCTTTCATGACACCATTCATGCCACAACAAGCTGCTATCACTGCAATACCAATGGGTAATAATAGTGGAACAGTTGAATCTACTCAATTAACCGGACCGGAAAGTGGTGATTACCGTAGTAATCCACTACAAACCGGGAATTATGTTATGCAAAGTTTGCAATGTCAAGAAATGATGCAGCGTTACATTCAAAGCTTAATTGCAGCCGCATCACATCTTCCTGGTAGTAATATATCATCAGATGGTGCTATTACTACTACTGTTAATCAGGTCAGTCTTAATTTTTCATCTTATTTTCCCTTATTTCGATTATTAAATTTCCGTAAATTCTTTCATGCAATCCTACTTTTTTAAATTATAATTGGAATTCAAAATTTGAATTAAATTACAATTCTATCTGCTTTACACTTTGATTAACATACTGTTAAGCACTTATCATTCATTCATCTTTTTTCTGAAGCCATAAAAATGCTATCATTTTTATTTTCATTTTTTTTGTCCCATATCCATCATTTTGAAAAATATTCCGCTATTATTTTATGTATGAGAAACGAAAGGCAAAAATAGCTATAAATATTCATAACATCGCGCGCATAACTATCGTTATAATTATGATAGATAACTGTATGATTTAATCTAAAATTTTTACATATCTTCCGTCCATCTTACGTATAACATAGATATAGTTTGCGTGTATTTTACATGCTTACATATGACTGTAGTGTTGGACATTACCAATGATATTTGATAGCAACAAAGATTTGTAGAGAATTAATTTAAATAAAAAAAAATAAAGATTTTTTATTTAGTTTAATGCGTTAAGTAAGTTGGGATATTTGTTGAAAAGAAAAAATTAACTAATATCTTTACGATTTTAATGAAGAGAAAGAGAGGCAAGCTTAAAGAACTTAATTAGCGTTGATTAAATTAGTGAGGGAGAACAAGTATACAATAGGAGCGAAGAATGCGGATGAGGAAAAATAAAATATTGATTAAAATGAATGATATTCCGCTACTTCTTATAATTAACATAATCATTTGTTAATAGATCACGTTAGAATTTGATAAATCAGTATCTAATTTACCGATTAACAAGTGAATAGTTATATCCCTATTGCTTCTATCTAAACAAGAGTAAAAGTTTATTTGCTGATACATTTTTGCAGAACCATATTAGTTCCATCTATTCATTATGATACATTCATAATTTGTTATTTACGATGTAAATGATATAGACAGTTTTTAGGAATCCTATTTTATTTCTTAATTTACTAACGGCTTAGTTGGAAATGAAAATTTAATTTGATTGGTGTGCATTATTTCAGGACTTCTACTCTATATTCCTTCTCCATTCATAACTTTCATCATATGCTTTCTGTCATCCATTTTCTGTATCCGGTTAGAAGTAACCTGATTGCTTGCTTAGCATTACCGAATAATCATTCACACACTATTCTTTTCCCATAAAACATGCATATTTAGATCATTTCCTTTTAAACCCGTAAATTATTGCAACGATTTGGCATAGTACATTGTTTGAAATTCTGTCATATGCGTCATGTGTAGAGACCGATTTATGAATGGACTTCAAATTGAAATATTAATTTCAAATCGAAAATAGCTACCACTGTATTGCAGCAATCCTTGGATGATAGCAAGGAGCAGTCATCCGGTGATTCTGGTCATTTCCAGATAGATTTCCCGAATGCTTTGCCAGCTTTGCTTCAGAGTATGCAACAACAGCTATATCTAAACAGTCCAGCAGTATCACAATATGCTAATTCTGTTCCGGTAGATTTCTAGTATATTTAACCTTCTCATAGCATTATTGACTACAAATGATTGATTGATACTTTTTTCATAGTTTATAAGATGAACTCATTTCATATATAACTTGCATAATTTATACCGTGTACAACTTGCATAACTTGGTATAATCTACATTCTTATAAAACTGATCGGCTCATTTAAGCTATTGTTTGATGAACTAGGCAATATTATGAAAATCTTTAGTAATAAGCTTAATTATGTTAATTTTGTTTCATCAACGATAAGTTTTGGAGTAATAGATGATATCCTATGTAGTAATTTCGGCAAATTTGGGATACTAAAACTTTGTCATATTTTTCTCCTGGAAAAATTCGCAGCGGGAATTTCATATTATTGAATGTAAAAAGGAATTTTATTAATTTTTAATTAAAAAATTTTTTTTCAAAGAGTATTTTATAGCTAACAATCATAAAATAATATGAATTTAAAGTAAATGACAAAAATTTTCGATGTATTTTATTTTAGAAATTTTAATTTAAATTTTTTAAATATTATTTGTAATATTTAATCAAAGAAACATCTTCAATTATCAATCAAAAGTATCTATTCTTTGCTGGAACGAAAGAGAAAGAAATTAGAACGATTTTGAAAGTTATATTTCAAATGAAAGTTCATGCTAATATATAATTTGTTTATCATTTGCATTATTTTTTCCCTCTTTCCCACTACCATTTTATCCCATTCAACAGCGCGTTTTTCCCGTCCTTCTACCCATTTGCTACTCCGCTTTCCGGGAATAAGGACGGAGAAGAGAAATTCACGTTCCCGAATGAAAAAATGAACGAAATAAAGGGAAAAGAGACGAGTGAGGGTGTTATATATTATCGAACGGAGCTGAGTGCTCACTGAATTTGCAAAAACATAAAATAGGCTTTCGTCACTAATGCTAGAAATATAAATTTTAATCGGATAAAAATTGAAGAAAAGGAATGCTTTGGAATTTTTCTTTCCATTAAGCTGAATTCTTTTCAAAGTGACCAGTTAGAGACAGTAAATATATTTTTATCGTTTTAATAATGATTTTTAAATGAGAATTGCTTAAAAAAGGTCATATTTTCGGAACATGATTTTATAAATTCAGGTTGCAGGAAATATAGAATCGAGGAAGAAAATAAGTTATTAAATTATTTTGCATTAAAAATTGTCGTGTTCAATGAAAATTATTTGAATTTAAAATTCTATTGGAAAAAAACCCCCCCAAAAAAAAGAAGAGAAAAGGGTAATTTCATTTAATTTATATGTGAAAAATTTTAAATTTTAATCTTAAAATTCCACTTCTTTTCTCTTTTATTAAATTATTATTGCTCTTTTTCTGCTTCAGAATTTAGATACAGATTTAACGACATCAAATGTTATAAGGAAAATAGATGACGAGAAGGAAAAAGTAAGTGAAAGTAAAAGTTTCACAGTGAATGATGATGCAAGCGAAGAAATTCGAAATGAACCACAACAAATGATTGGTAAGAAATGAGAATATTTAAAAAAATTTCAATCAATTTTTTTATCTTCGAAAGATATTTGAAATTTGAATATATTCTACTGAAATATTTATCTTACCTTCTATTTGATGGGGAAGAAAAATTGATATATATGATCGAAGTATAATACTAAAGAATATTCTAAAAATTTAAATACGAAAAAATATATGACAACAGTTAAATAAATTATGCGGAATTATCGGTCGTTAGTCATTAATAAATATAAGTGAATTACTGATTAGTGTTGTTACTATTTTTTGAAAGATTTTTATAGAAATAGAATCCGATATATGTTATAGATCGATGGTAATGCATGTACAATATGAAAACCTTATTTTAGCATAATGATCGGTTTATTTCTTAAAAATTTGAAAAATTCAAATTTTATTGAATTTTTTTATAGACTGTAATGTTGCAATACCAGAACAACAGAATGGTATAATTAATGCCAATGAAATTAGTCAGGTTCGAATCATAATTTTAAAAAAATATAGAGATGAAAAATATTTTTATTCATAATTATTTTTTTCTTTTTTTAGTTTATATATTTTCTTTCTTTTTTGCTGCTTTTCATGTGAACTATTAATCGAATTTTCAGATCTAAATTTTTTTTTTTTGCGTTATTTTTCTAGACATGTCGAATTTCATTTCATCTTTTGTTTTTCTTATTTCGAATTTTAAATATATTTTTAGGACAGTGAAAATAATCATTCAATCGATATTCCATCATCGAATGATGTTGGGAAATGTTCCAGTACTAGTAATGATGAAAATTCAATAAAAGAAGAAAATACGAAAAAAGGGAAAAATTCAGATATTATGATTAAAGAATTATCATCAGTGAATTCTTCAAAGATCTCCGAAACAATACCATTCAAAACTTCAACTTCATCTTCTTCATCATCTTTTAAAAATATACCTGAAACATCTTTATCATCATCATCAAATGGTAATAGCGGTACAAACACTGTTCAGGAAGAATGTCGCACATCTGTTTTGATTAAAAAACAAATGAATGAAATTGATAAAGAAATTAATCGACGAATACAAAATCGGAATATCAAAAAAGTATGTTTTAAATTTTGATTTAGTATTGAAAGTTAATATTTGACAAAAAAATTAGCATTTTTTCTTTTTTCTTATTTTTCCACTTTAAAAAATTGAATAGTTTGAAATCGTAGTAATAAAAATGTTTATATTTAAATATATTTTTTCCTCTGTCCTTAACCAATTAAATTTAAGCATTTGGTTTGATAATAAAAAGTTTTATTATGGCTACAAAATTGATAGTAGAAGTTTATTTATTTTTTCCTATTTCTATCTTTGTCCTTCTTTTTGAACATATATTTGGTTTTTATCAACATTTCATTTTACAATTTCCATTTCATTTGTTATTTTTATTGAAAATTTGCAATGAATTTTCATCCAGTAATAGGTTGAAGCGAGAAACGCCGAGACAGAATTGGATTTATTGAGAATGTAGGATTTATATTCATCAAGTGCTTAATTAGGTATTAAAAATACAGAATTTCAGCATGTTTATTGAAATGCCTTATTAAATTGATGTCAAAAAGTACCGAAAATTTGAGTTTAACACAATTTGTTGAAGTATTCAACTAAAATATGTATTGGAAAATATCAAATTTAATTCTTCCACATTTTGATTTCACGAATAAATAACTAAATTTGGCATGGAATTAAAATTCTGTTTAAGTGAGATGAGTATTTAAGGATTTTTTATCTTTTGTAATAGTTATTTATTAGTTAAAGATATAAAAATAAAACGATGTAATGAATTTGAGAACTTGTTGTTTTCTTTTTTTTTTTTTTTAGGAATGTTATTTTATCATTTAATTGTACAAGGAAAAGAATAGACAAATTTTTTTTTTTTCCTTTTCCTTTTTTTCAGATTGATGAAAAAGAGTTGGCTCAACTTTTGAGTTCTGCCAATAGTTGTAGTTATCAGTCTGCTTGTACCCAACTACAGTACCCCTCAGTATATGCCATTTCACCTAATCCAACGGACCAGGTTATATGGAAAAATTTGTTGATTGTTGTGGTCTTCCTTTTTTCATTGTATTTAGTATGTGTCTGTGTGCATGTATGTGGTGTGTGTGTATTTATTAGTGTGTTCGATATTTTATTATATAGTGCAGTGAAATTAATAATTAAACTTCAACTGCTCAGTTTTTAAAAAAATCCGTAGATTTTTTCTTTCTAGAAAACTTCGATATTTGCACATATTTCAAAAAAAAAAAAAAAAATCCGAAATTAGCTAATTTCAGTTTTTATTTTTATCATTTTACATTTCGCATGTACAAGCACACATATATATATATATATATATATATATATATATATATCATCCTGAAAAAAAGCATGAAAAAAGTGTCCTTATAGTTTTTCCCCGATTTGATGGCTTTATTATGATATTTAACGACAGAGGTTAGGTAACACTGAAATTAAAAACCGTATATTCGTTAGCTTTAAAGAATTGAGTGTTACTAGGGTTTTTCGAAATTAGATAATAAGAAAAATCAGAATGATAAGAAGTATCTGATTTACGAAATAATTGATATGTTGTCCGATAATAACCGATTCATGATATAAATGGATATGGATTATTCGGAAAATTGACACATAAGTTATGTGAAAATAACTTACAATTCTGTATAAATCATGTGAAAATTTATTCGATAGATAGTAGGCATGTGGTTTTTAGATGGTGATTAGTATTAAATTAACTAAGATACTATATGATTCCTGTATTAAGAGGTAAATTAGACCCATCCAGTTTGCGATTCAAAACAAAATTTTATTATGTGCATTTTAAGCACATCAGCAAATATTTCTCGTCTTAGTTTTTTTCCAGTTACGATAGAATTCCTTTAAAATGCGAAATTTAAAAATCTCATTGTAATTTTATATTCTGTGAACTGGATATAATTTTAATAGTTGGATATTGTTGCATGTTATTTTTCTTTTTTTCCTTTCTTTCTAATAAACCACATTTTGATTTTTTTGATGGTTTTGCGAATTTTTTTCCAGTTTTAATTTGCATCAACTTTCGTATAATTCGGTGGTTAATTAATAATTCTTTTTGTTTTTTCCTATTTGCAGTATTGTCAATATTTGTCTTTTTTGCAGGGTTTTTTCTATCATTTTCAGTCAATCGAAATAATATTTTTTTGCTTTATTTTTTAATTTTTTTTTCCAGAGTGTTTTACCATTTGGTGCTGCTGAAATAAGAAAATCGGATACTTCTACACCAAAGCCAACTTTGGAACAACTTCGTAATTCATTTGCTCTTCCAGTGGTATCGTCAAATTCAAATTTCCCATCACTTTCAACACAATCATCGTCATCATCATCATCATCATATCATTATGATCATTATCCGCAACAACAACAATTTCCATCATTACATTTAGGTGTATCAGGTGGACCATCAGCTGATACCACTTCCATGGTACCATCACAAAATTGCTGTTCTGCATCTTTACCAACTACCATGGAACAATTTACAACTGCAGCTGCAGCGGCTGCAGCTGCATTTGGTACCATCTCACCGCAATCATATCCCCAATTTCAGTCCTATTTTCCACCACCACCACCGTCACATGCGTATTATTTTCCCGGTACACATCAACATATTTCACCACAGGTAATTATTTTAAAACTTTTATTATTTTCTTTATTTTCATCGCTTTTCGAAAGATTTTTGAAAATTGCTTCTTGAAATTTTTTTGTAAGTTTCAATTTGTTGGAGAAAAACTAATAAATCTTATGACAGGCTAGTTCAAGTTGATACAGTGATATACATTGAGAATGAATTTGCAATAGTTTAAGATTTATAGCAATTTTTCTTTCAATTTTCATTCAGTATTTAATTTAATGATAAATAAATCGAGAAACTGAAATTTATTGTATATTATCTGTCAGTGAGTGATAAAAGAGTTGGAATTAGCTTAAAACTACAATAAAATATTTGTTCTACTTGTGATTTATTTTTGCGTAAAGTTTTTTTTTTTTTTTAATTATAGGACTAAAATTCTGAAATTTTATTTTTTTGAATTATAAAATTTCCAACTTTCAATATTGAGGTTTCCGGTTTCTGTTCTATTTTTGATATTCATATCCAATTTGTAATCTGATTTCATCTAGATTGCAATATTTTTAAAACCCAAGTATCAAAGTTTTGATATATTCGGCAAATGGTGTTTTGTTAAAATTTTGATATCAAGGTTTTATTCTTCCATTTCCAAGCCTTGTAACTAATATTCCATCATCTAAATTAAATAATCTTTTTTTATATTCCCATATTAAGTTTCGTTATCATGTTTCATACTTTGCAAATCGAAATTACTCAAAATACATTCTTATTATTATTAAGAACACAATGTATTTTCTATTATATTGAATGGTATAAATTTGTCAGATTGTCAGAATCTCCGAATTTTCTCATCCGAAGTACTTCAAAAAGCAAAGTAAAGGATTTACAAGTTAGGTTTGGAATTTCAATTATAATTTATACCAGTAAATATATAACTTCTTACCTTTTGTATATAAATAGAAAAAGCTGAAACATTGATAAAATGAATAACAAAAAAGCAAAAAATAGAAATTATAAATTACTTCCACTCATTCAACTTCAATTTTTTGTCCTTTTTCTTTTTCTTAAAGGAAAGGAAATTCGAGTTATGTTTATTCGTTCATTTCAATGACTATTTCGAAAATTGTGAAAATGATGCTATTCTTTTTTTTCTAAAAAATGATGATGCCATTGGTCCTTTTCTCCAGTATAATTTCCTTTCCTCTTACTGAATAGATCAATCTTCGAGCATTATTCCCATTATTTTTAAGCAAAAATTAAATCAGTAAAGAATTGTTTTGATTTTTTACTTCATTCATTATAATAAGTATTCTCGATTTATGTTTGTGTTATTTCAACTTGAACTAATTCCTGAGATTAAGCTTTAGAAGATAATTTTTAGAAGGATAAACTAATATCCAATTAAAAAATTGCGATTCCATTTACATGCATCGAAGAAAAATATGTCATCAGAGATTAAATTTTAATTTGACTTTTGCGAAACAGAAAGCAGTGAACGTATAAAATATTTTTGTTCAACATACAAAAGTGAGATAAGGAAAATATTTTATGTAATATGTCATAACAAGATTCTGATCACTCTTTTCGAGATTCTGTTACACAGAGGTTCCTGAATATCTACTATTGAGATTCTAGATATCATTATTTATCATAAGTAAAAAATTTCAGCATACAATAGT
Organism: Onchocerca lupi; assembly: GCA_028564675.1. Lineage (NCBI taxonomy): Eukaryota > Metazoa > Nematoda > Chromadorea > Rhabditida > Onchocercidae > Onchocerca > Onchocerca lupi. Next base: position 31,627 of record JAOVVO010000122.1, on the reverse strand, counting down.
ATTGAAAGCAAAGCAATCTGATACCGATATATGGTCTTGGAAAGAATTGAGCAATACGATAGAGAATAATTTAATTCAGATATCTTTGGTCAAATTTTTTTTTTTTTTCACGCTTGCTGTACTAAATAAATAAAGATAATAGCAAATGGATTTCAGCAAATAAACAAAGTAGCTTTAACCTGAAATTATAATGATAATATTTGATAAGAATGACTTTGACGTAGTAGTAATTAATACGTTTATTATCGATTGATTAGCAAATTTTATTGGTCTACTAATTTAATGATTATGAATGAGAAAAATTAATGATAGAGGGACAGAAAGTTTTCAGTGATATGAGATTATTCGATAAGCATCCTTGAGTATAATCCAATTTTTCATCAATTTCCTCAATTATTTTTTAAAATTTTTCATATTTTATTTAACCGTAGAGAAAATCGAATGTGAAATGATTTCGGCTAAATAAGTAGAAATGATGAGATTTGGTAGAAATAAACTTCTTGGAAATGCAGATTCTTGAAAGCGATGATTTCTGACATGTCGAATTAAACGAAAGTATTTTACTTATGAAAATAAGTAGTTATGTTACGATTATTTGGTGAATGAAATTGAGAACGTTTGGAAAAGATTACCACTCACATTAGAACTAATAACAATTGCATGTTAGTGCTTACATTATTCATCTTGAGGAACAAGAAAATTATTTTTGGTTGTCGATATCTATAGTGAGTCCGGGAACGAATAGGTAAAAATACGGTAGAAAGATCCAAGTCTTAAACGATATAAGGATTTCATTCTTTGTGCAAGAGATAATGGGTTTTATAATTGAAAAAAATTGCTGGAAATTCTGATTTTTCGAATCCTTGGATATTTTTCCCTTATTGTTCTGGTTTTCTTTTCTTCAATTTTTTAAATTGTTTCGGTTTTATGATTTTAAATCATTCCGGTTTCTTGTAGTTTTGGACTATTTGATTTTCGAAAATTCATGTTTGTCGAATAGAAAAAAGAAGAAAGAGGGAGAAGTTTTTCAAGAAGAAAAATGAGTATTTGTAATGAAAAATTGAAGAAATGATTAAGGGAATTATAATTTGCGTAATTTTTAAAAATTTAGATAAAACTGTGAATTTTTCCGCTGTTTTTATGTGTTAGGTTGTATCGGAATGTAAATTTAAGTTTTTAAAAACTTTTGTTTCTCATAATTGGCATTTGATAAAAAAGAGAAAATCTTGGGTAGATATAAGAATTTTAATAAAAAAAACTTTTATCTTGATTATATGTATTTCGAGAATTTCTTTTAATACTTATTCAATTTTCTTAAGCTCGCAGCAGCAATTTTGCAACAATCTCAACATGGGCAAGCAATGAATGTATTTTCTAACTTATCATTTCCACTATCACAGTCATCGTCATCCGTTATTAATGGCAACAATTTGATGGCAAAAGTACCTGAAAATGACCAACATGTGGCAATATCAATGGATACACAGACAACTACTAGTACCATGACAGCTGATATTACAGTTAGTAATGGTGATTGTTTGGGACAAAAAATACCATCCCCGCTATCACCACCACCACCACCACCACCACCATTACCATCATCATCATCATCATCATCGTCAGCATCATCATCATCTAAACCTGTTCCATCATTATCTTTATCATTATCATCAACAACAACAACAACAACATTAACATCGACATCCGTCAATATGCAGCAAAAATTGTTGACCCAGCAACGGAATGATACAGAGATGGATCATCACCAACATCGGAAATATTCTCTTCAAACGGTTTGCATTATTATTATTTATTTATTTTCATAATTTTCGCTTAAATGGTATGTTTCCAGTCGAAGGATACTTGTTATAAGAACAATTTTAGTAAATTTGAGAAAGTTAAGAGAAAATTTAATTTCTTTCTGTATCCATCAGAACATATATCTTTTATTTTAATTATCGTTAATAATACTCATTGTACCAATGTTTTAATTTATTTGCCCGTAACTTAGGGATGTTCTATTTCTGTACATTATTTGAACTTATATGCTCATAATCTAACTTACATACCTATTTATATGCCAATAAATGATAATATTCGATAATTTCATTCATAATGGCAACATTACCAAATAATCGTTGAAGAATGGTTATTATGCTCGAGAAGTCATTTCAGTGTCTCTTCCGATTATTGTTTGGTCTAACATTTATTTAAATTTAATTTCTCTTTTTTTTTTATTTTGGAAATATCGATTACTTTATTGTTATACAGAATTTTTATTTTACAGGCTTCACAAAATAATTGGCCGGGTGAAACTGATTGGATGGAAAATGGGAGGCATATACTTAGCAAGGAAAATACGATGAAAAATGTACATCCTGAGGAAATTAGTGCAGAAGGGGAGCCTGTTTGGGTTATGAGGTATGAATAAATGTGCTATGGTACTATATATTTGTATACGGTATGTATATATGTATGTATATCTTTACATACCTTCTTGTATGTGTTATATATATTTTTTAAATATCGTAAAGACATAAGATGCATACTTAGTTGCTAGGATTTGGCCTTAATTAATTTGGAATTAAGTTAAAATTTGTCATATTTAATAGAGAAATTCACTTATTAGTGTAAAGAACAAATGTTATTAATTGGCTGTTAATGTTGAATCTTTTACTTCTATTAATTGGCTGTTAATGTTGAATCTTTTACTTCTTCAACATATTATATAATAGTAAGTTTCTCATTTGCATATGATTTTATTAGAAAGAAATTTTAATTTTGATATTTTATTCAGACACTTTTTTTTTAGATGACGATGTTTGTCTAGCTGCTCGATAATAATTTCATAATCTTTTAAAATAAAATTCGAAAAAGATTTTTAAAATCAGTAAAATATTACCATGAGTTTTAAGCTTAAAATTGAGTTTTTCATCAATCTGATGCAATTTCCTTTTCATTTTGCGCTTTTTACTTCTTTCCATTCTTTTTTCTCTGTATTAAATCAAGATTAATGTAAGTGTTGAAATTTTAATTTACCGAATATAACAAAAAAAAAAAAAAAAAAAAAAAAAAGAAAAACTTGTTCATTTTACCGAATATAACAAAATTTTTTCTTTCCAGAGATTCATATCTAAAGAGAGTTCAAAGAGAAGAAAATCAAAGCAATGAAGAAATTATGGAAATGAATAAAAACGCTGAAAGTAAATAATTTAATATCAATTTTCAAATTTCCATATATGATATTAGAATATTTTTAAATTTGATAATTTATTCACAATATATATTCATAATGCCTGGTCCTTTCGTTTCATTGAATATAATTTTACTAAGAAAAAATTCACCTTTTTTATAGAATTAGAACCAACTTCGGATGAAGCAATTAATGAAACCGAAAGTTTGTTATCAAAAGATGAACAAGGAGGTGATGATGGGATTAAAACAAAAAAAGGCTCGAAAAAAGAAGGTTTTATTTTTATGCATTTTTTTGTTTGCATCAATTTTTTTCCTATTATTAAAGCTAAATCAAACTTTGCTATTCAAGTAATTGATTGATTGGTTAAGGTAACGATTAGAATTAAAACTGGTCGGTTAGAAAATAATATTGCTTATGATCTTATGTTTTTGCTTTTTTTAACAGTATTTGCATAATGCTTTTCATTAAATTTTGCACTAATTTCGGATTGTTTTCTTTTTAAATTTAGGGGAATTTAGCTTGTATTACTTTGCAGTTATAGTGCATGAACCAGCAGTACTCATTGAAGGCGTGCTATTTCGAGCCAGATATTTAGGCTCTACGCAGTTAATTTGTGAAGGAAGACCGACAAAAGCGAGCCGTATGATGCAAGCACAAGAAGCGGTAGCTCGAGTTAAAGTTAGAAATATTTCATTTCATTTTATCAGAATATCAAAATTATCCGAATGATATTTACATTTTTTTTTTCATCACAGAACTTTACTGCTCAAGGATTAATATATTTTTAATTTTATCCAATTTTTAATTTATAAAATTCAGAGATTTCTGAATAAAAGTATGAAAACAAATTTTTTATCTTCATGTTGCTGCATATTTTATTTAGTTCTAATAAAATATATAAATTACTGGAGAATTTTCGATTTTCAAAATTTAGAAATCTTGAAATACACGAAATAATGTTTGCATTTAAAAATAATTTTTACTGTTTCAGGCACCAGCCGGTGAAATTCAGCCAAGTACAGATATCGATTTATTTATATCAACGGAGAAGATTATGGTATTAAATACCGATCTTCAGGTTTGTTCATGCATATATTCGTGGAATTATTGACTAAGCATTATGCTGTGCTTTCTAAACAATACTTTGAATTAAACGTTTTCTTTTTTCAGCTATTTTATTGATTTTCATTTAGTTGAATACATTAGGAATAACATTATATCACATGAAAAGAGGAATCGAAATCTTGCTTTTTCTTTTTGATAAAGAATCAACAAACCGAATACTGAGATTTAAATTCGTCTTTTATTTCATGTATTAATAGTTTTCATGCTTTCTTTGCAGAATATAACTCATTTGTTAAATTGTTTCAGCGAATATCTGATACAGATGTTCGACAGGTATGTATTCTTAATCAAAAATTAAGAAAAAAAGACTTTTATTAACTGATTGATACTATTTATTTTTATATTACAAAGTATTTAAGATTGTTTTGTCATGATTTTTTCCTCTTCTACTTTTTCTTTATGAAAAATAAATTTTTCTAGGATTGCTATAAAGATTGCATGCAATCCAGCAGTCCTAAAATTGAAAAAAAAATTATCATCTAGTCAATGCGGTTAACTTATTTCTCTCTTGAATTTTTTGAACTTTTTTAATATTACATGAATCGGAAATTGGTATAAATTTTAAAATTTTAAAAAAATTTACAAAAATAAAATTCAGATAATACCAAGTAGAATTTCATTTATTCTTCATCTAGCCTAAATTTATTAATATTTCGTTTATTTCCCATTATGCTTTCACCACTATTGTATCTTTCCAAATGTTTTTTCTTTTCTCTGACTATTACTTTTTGACCACTTTCTAAAATGAAAATTTCAACGTATATTTATGCTTATACGTATACAATATACATATATAATATCTGGCAAAATTTTATATTAAAAATTATCACGCAATATATCCACTGATCCGTTTGACAAACCATCACTATGCAAGTGTTGTAGGACAGATTGTTAAAGGAATTCTCAAATCAAATGTTGAAAAATTTTTTTTTTTTTTTCTCGGAGTATTTTTTATTTAATGATTGTTTTTTATTAAAATTTACCATCACAGATTATCATCATTTCCTATTGCATCCAGTTTTTCTTTCTTTTTTATCTACCATCTAACACATTTTTTAAGACCCAAAAATTCTACACATGCATGCTTATGATGTTGGTTATCGTTGTAGTAATAATAGCAATGGAAAATGGAAAATTCTATGCATGTGAAATTTGATAAAAGTTTGAAAATTTATATTGAAATTTAACTTGGATTCTTTATTTGGAAGCATTGTAATCTTAGCAAATACTATACTCTTACAAATAATATATGCTTAGAATGTTGTTGTTGTTGTAGCAGTTATTTTCTTCTTGCATTTATGCTTTGATAATGATGAATAACTTTATGTTTTCAACTAATTAATGTGTTTCACTCTTCTTTTAATTTTATTGGGTTTTTCATATCTTACAATAAGAGGAAAGCTAAGAACCAAAATTTCATATAAATTTAAAGATTACTTTTAAGAAATTTCAAGAAATTTTTATAATTTTTGACCAGAATTCCGAAATTTCATGCCATTCAAGTAGTATAACTCAAGATATTATTTAATTTAATGTTTTATGAATCTATTAACTTTTTCTTCGAAATTACAAATCCAAATATATAATAGGTTCATTTTGAGAATCTTTAAAAATTAGGGAGTATTTATTCATTTATTTATATTAATAAATGTTTTATTTTTACAATTTGTATGACCTAAAAATTTTAAATTTATGTTATTTAGATTCGTATTTCAGGGAAAGTCTTGAAATCTTATTTGAATGTTCCAGTTATTTTATTGATTATTTAATTTATCGAGTATCAGTTAAGCTTTGACTAATCTTTTTTTTTTTTTTTTTTTTTTTTTTCTCTACAGGATATATTAATGGATCATGCGTTACGAACGATATCGTATATTGCGGATATCGGTGATCTAGTTGTTTTGATGGCACGCCGGATGTCACAGTCATCTAAGGAAGAGTCTTTTTCCATAAGGTATGAAATCTTTCTAATTGTAATTATTGAGCAATACCTAAATGCAGATTACGATGTATAATAGATAGCTAATTGATAAAATAGGCTGAATTTATGCTACTGTCAAAGATGACGATATCTTTAAAAAATCTTTAAATTGTTTTCGTTGTGCTAAATGATTCAAATTTGCTGAATTCAAAATCACTCAACCATTTAATCAGTTGTGTTCCTTATTAAATGTTTTATAAGTTATTTAATGGTTTTTTTCTCAAACTTCAAAGTTAAAAAGTCTATACATATTTTCATTATTTTTGTTTCCCATTTCATTCTCAATTAGAATTTCATTAATGTCCAATAACTGCATATTATTCATTCTTTGTTTCAAATTTTTATTTTCGTGTAACATATGAAATGGTAAAAAAAATGGGATGGATATTTTTTAAAGATTTATTGAAAAGTCACTCTCACAGTTTTTATTATATTCATACAGTCAATATATTACTAATACTTTAGGTAATCTAATGTTATTTTCAATTTCTGATTCTCAATTTTATCATGGTTGATACAGTTAACTAATTGCTGTTAATATAAGTTGCAATTTAAAATATAAAAAAAAAAAATAGTCGAATTGCTAAAGTGTTACTTCAGTTTGAAAAGGAAAATTTTCGTAATGTTCTCTTCAATAAATCCTGCAACGAATTCTAAATTTGATGGAATTCTTAATATTTCGAGAAGAATTGATCTCGATTAATCAATTAAAAATTATAATAACGGAAATTTATTTGAATATGAGCTGAAATTCATTTGAATCTTATGATAAACGGAAATCCATCTTCACGATGATGGAAAATTTGATAGAAGAAAATTCGATCAGTAACAAGCAAAATTCCTTTAAAAATGACCAAAAAAAATAGTTTCTACTATTACAGAAAAATTGTTGAATATACTTGATAAATTTGAATTTTACTTCAAGGTGGAATTGATATCGCAAGGTAGAGAATAGCGAAATAGTAAAGGAGAAAGATGAGCATGTGAGAAGTCTTAACATTGCTGCTGAAATTGAATAATTATTATAGAAAATATCATTCATTATGCACGATATTTTGCATTTGTTAAAATTTCGAACAATAATTGAAGTTTAGAAATGAAATATTTGGAAATATGATGTATCATTTGCATAGAAATATTTTACTTGTAGTACACCTCGCGTGATTTGTCATGTTTTTGAATCGGATGAAGCATCTTTTATCGCTCAATCCATCGGACAGGCCTTCCAAGTTGCTTATGTCGAATTTCTTCGCGCTAACGGTATCGATGATCCATCATATTTACGAGAAATTGATTATCAGGTTTTTCATTTAATTTATTATCTTTCTTTTTCCTTTCTTCATCCTTCCTCACCACTTTTGTTTTAGATCAAATTTTTATTTTTGATAATTCATTTTAGAAAATTTTTAAGAAATTATCGTGTTTTCGAAAATATATTTTCAGTGATATGCAAAATTTTAAAGCATTAATAGGAAAAGTTGATGAAATGCATAGAATTTTATCATATATTATTTTGATCAAATTGAGATTTTTATATTTGAATTTACTAGTTTTGAATTCAATTTTATTGTACTTATTGATCTGGTATTTTCAAATTATATTTGTTTCACGTCAATTTGCACATGAATTGTGGTTTCAAATAATCATTTTTATACGTAAAATATCATTTCCTCCAATTGCTACTATTTATTGATTAGGCATTAATATTTGAGGACTTGTTTTGTTTTTGTTCAACTCATACGAATTATTTAATTCATCTTTTAATTATGATCGATGTAATTATAATGATATCCTAATATATCCTAAAAAAATTTAAAAATTTTTTTTTTTTTTGAAACAAATTTTGGAAAGCTTTTATTCTTTAATTAGCGACTTAATATGTAGTTGAAATTATAATTTTTATGAAATAGCAAGATTTTAGGAAGTACTAAGTTCACAAGAATTAATGGGTGATGAATTGGAGATGTTTGCTAAGAAAGAAGCTCAAAAAGATGTTGTTGTACCAAAAAAAGCTGGCGAACCATTGGGTGTTGTGGTTGTCGAATCCGGTTGGGGTTCAATGTTACCAACGGTTGTTATTGCTAATTTACAACCAAACGGTGCTGCTTGTCGATGTAATCATTTAAATATTGGTGATCAGGTAGGAATCTTTTTTTTTCAATTTTTTCAGTTGAAGAAATAAATGAGATAAATATTTATTGAGTAGTGGACAGTGAGATGTAGTAGTTAAAAGAGAAGAAAATTTTGCATTTCACTATATCTTTTTTTTTTTATGACTTTTTACTTATTTATGTATTTATTTATTATTATTATTATTTTTTTTTTTTTAGATAATTGCGATCAATGGCATATCCTTAGTAGGTCTTCCTCTAGCTTCAGCACAACAAAATATTAAGGTTGGTAAATTTGAATTTTTCCAGTGATGATTTTTCATGAGCTGCAAAAATTATAAATCATGATTATTGTTTCTTTTTTTTGTCTATTTTATTCAAAAACTGTATTATATTTACAGGCAACAAAAAGTTCTACAGCTGTAAAATTAACGGTTGTTTCGACACCACCAGTTGTTGAAGTTAGAATTAGACGTCCTGATACTAAATATCAGCTTGGATTTAGTGTGCAAAATGGAGTGGTATAAATTATTCTTGCATTTTGCGTATTTAGTTTTAAACTAATGTTTAAAATTTTATTTATTTACTTAATAATTGTTGTTATTGTTTAAAATTTTGTAATAGAAGAAAAATCTCATTTCGAAAATTAAATTATACTGTCAATTTTTTTTTACAAAATTTCATAAAACCCATCAGTTTTATAAAAGAGAATGCAACTTAATAGAAGAAAAAAAATTTAACCTGCAAACTATTTAATTATGAATTAAAATGAAAAATTATGGTGAACATCAGACGTGCAGTGTAATGCTACGTAATTTATGAGCAATTTTAATGCATTTACACTTATTTGGGATTAATTTTTCCAAGAAATATTACCAAATATGTTTTATGGAATTCCGAATTTTAGATCTGTAGTTTATTGCGTGGTGGTATAGCGGAACGTGGTGGAATTCGTGTTGGCCATCGAATTATTGAAATTAATTCACAAAGTGTTGTTGCAGTACCACATGAACGAATAGTTAATATGCTAGCATCAGCAATCGGTGAGATTCATATGAAAACGATGCCAACATCAATGTTTCGTCTGCTCACCGGCCAGGAAGTGCCAAATTATATTTGATAAATCGATTTTTTTATTTTAAATTTTTTTTTGTCTTATCAATTTTTTTTTCTTACAGTTTGTTATCTATTTGTTAAAAGAAAAATGTCCCTCATTTTTTATTGTTTTATTTGATCATTTTAAAGCTAATTGTGTTCTTCGATCTATTTAAGTTTTTATACTTGCTTTAAATGAAAATTATTTTATATTGAAAAATGCCAAAATTTAGCTCTTCCGTGCACTCTTGAAATACATAAATATGGAAGGGTATTGACGAAGAAAGGTAATTTCGACCAAGTTTGTACTAAGTTTCGTCCCACATTATAGTACAATAAATGTTAAAATATATCGAGAAAGTTTCTTTTTCTCATATCTATTATGACGGGTATAAGGCAGGCTTTATACAATGATAATAATCATTGAAATAAAGTTTGTATTCTATTAATATTAGTGACGGAATCTATTTAGGTTTTTCATTGCATCCGGAATATTTATTAGCATTCCATCCATGTATGCTGGGATCTTTCAAAATCTTTATGAATAGTTTTTATTCCAACGCATTTTATGTAGAGATTTCAATGTGAAGCTAATTTACATTTTGATTAAACAAATCAATTTATATACATTTCACATACTTCTTTATCTCCTGTGATATATTAAAAGCATTTGATTAGGTATATCTTATACGAATTGTATTACTTACATCTTCCTATAATGTTAAATTTATAGGAATTACCTTCTTTTTTTCTTCTTTTTATATGCATGTTTCATTACTTTTCGGTTTCTATTTTTTTTTTTTTTTTTTGTTTAAAGAATATGTCGTATATCATATAAAACGTATTGAAAAAAAAAAAAATGGTTGACACAGGAATTCAAGATAGTTAATGTAACACGTGAACATGTAAGTATGTATGTCTAACTTATGAAATCAGATGAAATTTGTGGTTTATTTGAATATGAACAACAGCTGATGCGTAATATATACAGAAGAAAATATACAGTAAAGGCAATCAAGATTCCTACAACAGTTTTAGAAAAAATATTTTCACAAATTATTTCTAAATATAATTCCCGTGAAGCACTCCATTGTAATCTCAAATTTTATAGAAATGAGATGACTACTTTGTAAGCATAAGTTTCTATATATATATAAACATGAAACAAAGGTAAATAAATTTTGTGCATGGAATGAAGTTATAATAGTGGTCGGTTCTGCTGGTGCAGAAGAAATATAAATACAGAAAATTTAAATGTCACATATGCTAAACCTGACAGACATAAATATATCCTAAACTTCAAAACATACTGTCCCAGATAAGAAACTGCCAAAAGAAAGAAAGAAAAACACTGCTCCAGAAAAATCTCTTTAATTGTAGTCATGTTAATAAGCTTCACAATAATCTTTTGTATTTACATCATAGTTCTGAAATTCGTTTTTGAATAAGTGAAGAAATGCTTTCTATACCAATCCACAATAATTTGCAAAGTTCAAAAATGTTTCAAGAAAAATCATAAAAGACTTCTGTCTCTACGAAGGACTCTTTTTCTGCAGTAAAAAAGTTTTCTTTCTTATCTCTATGAGTCAAAAAGATATTATTCCAATCCGGGTCAAAAATAGGCCAGTCGAACCTAATGATAATTTTTTTACATTAATTAACAAAGACATTTAATATACTCTTTGAGGGCACGATTTAAGGGTAAATCCATTATTCGCCGTTCGAAGAGAGAAGCAAATATGTGGATATCGTTTAACTGTCGCCTACGTTCCTCCAACCGCTCCTGTTCATGCTTCTTCTCCTCTTCCGTTTGCAGCTAAAAATAAATTAATTTAAAATGAAGTATCATTCTTATAACTTTCACGGTTCAGAGAATAAGTTTTTTTTTTATCTAAATATTTCCTTGGAATCTACGAGTCCAGTAATTTATATAACAAATATGATTTCATTTCAGATAACTCAGCAATAATCTCAAAAAGAATATGATGTCTAGATAAGGGAAAAGAAACAAACTTCATCTCCAACATCAGGTCTATTACGAGGCGCAGATTCATCCTGTATAGCATTGTGATATTCATTACCATTTGAATCGCTTTCATCACTATTTCTGAAGTTATGATTAGAAGCCTGAAAGAAAACAAATGAATCATCGTTGATGGATACAAAAACAAAATATAAGTGCGAGGATGCTTCATTATCTGAATGATTCAATATCAAAGCACTGATTGCAACTCATAAGATCAAAAACGGAAATGATTTGTTATCTCTGATTCATTATCACACAAAAAGTACACTGTATCCCTGCACATAATCAGTTTGCAGTCTTTTTTCTATCAGTATTCATAATATTTATTAAATTTATAAATCTAAAAATCAATTTAACAAAACTTTATCAGAATTGAAATGGACTTGTTCAACCAATCTAGATATGAAAAAAAATTTGATATTCCAAAAAATTACCTGACCACCAATTGCAACACTCATACTTTGTGCTGTACGACGAAGAGCCAGATATAATTCATTTTCATCTCCAGAATTACCATGATAAGATGGATTATCACTGTCATGTTCCGAATGATTTCCCTGACCTTCTGTATCACTCGAGTTACTGTTTACACCAGCATCATTATCATCATCGTCATCATCATCAATATTATTATCATCATTCTCATTCTCACTACTATTACCATCATCATCATCATCAACATCATCGTCATAACTGTCATCCTCACCACTATCATCATCATCATCATCATCATCATTATCGTTATCACCAAAATTCTCCCCTTTTCTGGAACTCGTAACCGGATTGCAATTATCCGCTGGAAAATTTCCCATGTCAATCAAATTTCCATCTTTATTATTCGAATCGTATCGCTCTGCAGAACTGCTTTCTATTCTATTTTTGTATAATTTGTTATTCTGCCACATCATTTTGCCATCCTTCAACGCTTTGCAATTTCTGGAAGAAAAAATTTCAGAATTTGCTTCCGAGATGTTTTTCATTTCGTCAGATTTCCTACAAAGTATGCTGCTACTTTTAAGACTGTTAATCCACTTTTTATTATTTGCTTCGTTGCGTATTTTTGAAGTTGGGACTTCAGTCGAATGACTAGCTGATCTGCTTGATTCCTGACTACATCCTTCGCGATGATTAGAATCGAAAGAATTGTTACCCAATGTTATGCCATTCTGAACTTTAGCGAAATCATGATAAGAATCTCTACTTTGATTTAGAAGGCTTAAGCGAGCATTCTCCTCTTTATGTCTCGAAATACTCTCCACTATGGTATCGTCACTATTTTTAGCTTCTTTTCTACGCAGATTTCGCAACTGCTCAACTATTTCTTCTGTCCGGCGATTTACGGATTCTTTGTTTTCTACAGCTCTTTCAACGAATTCCAAATCGCTAGCACTCTGCGTTTCTTCAGGATGGTTAGCCATATTTTTTTCATTTTTATTATTAGCATTCGCTTCCAATTTCATTAGTTTTTCCTGAGCTATGGCAGTTATCAAAGATTCACTATCTGATCTGTTTTTATCCGCAAAATCATGCTTTGGGATACTTTGCGTCTTACAGTTAGTGACAAGATCAGTTTCCATCGTTCCTTTATCTGTGCGATCATCATCATCATCATCATTACGTCGTTTAGCGCTCAAACTGCTTTCGCTTTCATGTTCTACGCTAAAATTTATTTACTATAAGTCTAAATTGAAAATGAAATATACCAAAATTAAAAGTAGGAAAAACGACAAGAAAAAGATTATTTTACTTCCTTTCAACAAATTTTTGCCTACTTTTGAAATGATAACATTCACTAATAGTTGGGCATATTTCTATACTTGTCATCAAGAAAACAATCTGTTTATTCATTTCGTATTTAATACTACTGGAAGCTATTTACCGATAGCCATTTAACTCATTTTTAAAACTTTGTATCATAAATGTATTCCTTTGTTTTATATTATTGTCAGATAAATTTCATAAATCTTCGAGAAAGTTCAGCATTTTTAGAATAAATTTGTGTTACAAAAAGAAAAAGAAAAGGAATTTCTAATGAAACTTTCATATTTCCAAAGTATCAAAATCTAGATCGCACGAAGATTAATACAATATTCTAGATGTTGAGAGTTAGCTGACGAAGTGTGTTCTTATTCATTAATGAACTAAATTTAAGATGGATGAAGATAGCACCAATCTAAATTGAGCAAACGGTAGCTCAAAAAAATTAATTAGCTATGAAATATTCAGAATGTCTCTATAAAATTAGTAATTATTACGCGAGATATATAAATAACTCACAGTGAGCGTTTCTTTGAGCGTCCAGTTATTGAAATGCCATCACTGTTCGACTCGGTAGCATCTAGCGATGTATCAGCATGATCACTATTAGTCGAACCCGAACCACTGTATCTGCAATAATATTACAATAAGCATTACATTTTTTGATTCCATAATACTGTTAAAAAATCAGATAACAAATAATTACAGGATATATTGCCAGAAATTTCAAGCAAATTCAGAAGCTATTGTCGCTAGCTGATTGATTTAAAGTCAGATAATCAGAACCACATATAACGTAATTAATAATTGGAATCACCGACACAATTTAAAGGTTGACATTTTAAGCTTCTTTGAATAAGTAAAACTAGCAGTTTTCATGATGCTAAATACCGGAAACAAAGTAACGGTTTGTTTAAATGAAACACACTCAGAATTTTCATTTCCATTAATAATTTCAACATCACTATTTTGAGCATTTTCCGCTCCAGCGTCTCCTCTTTCTTGAGCTTCCATTTCAAGAGCATGACGTCTAAAAGCAATTTCTAAGGAAAAGTATCTAACTTATTGCATCGGAAAAAAATCTTTTATTTAAATTATTCTTTCCATATCTAAATTATTTGGCAAGTATCGTTACGATTTCTATTCAAACAAAAGCCTAGAAATGATTAAAATTAGCTATAACTGCCAAAAAGCTATAACCAGGGTGAATTGCCTGTGTACCTGTTCCTTCGCATATCTTTTCAAATAACTTAGACAAGAATAAGAAGGAAATTTAAGCCCATATTGTCAAGATGTGTGAAAAGTATAATACCTATTAATTTAAAAACACAAAAGTAAGTTTTAATAATCAAATAGTAAGGAATCTAAACCTTCTCAAAACTCGCTCAGCAACATGCGCACGGAGATGGCGCCGAAACCACATCATTCGAAATCTTTCATGGGTCATATATCTCCGCTCCGGTTCTTCTTCCACCTCATTATTATCTTCATTTTCATCTTCAGCAACCTACAGAAACATCACTTTTTCATCTATGCCAGCAATATGCAGTCACAGAGATCGAAATGAATTGTCACCCAAATACTTTGACGAAGTGAAATATACAGACATGTCACGTGATGACATATGGTATGTGCTATGAAGCATCATAATAAACTAATAGGGTTGAACATACATACCATCATGACAAAAACGTCAAGCAACCCATCATCTATTTCAATTTATGGAAATGCGACGAAAAATCAATTACAAATTCTGCTCCAACGATGGCTAATATTTCACGAAATGGCTGCTGCTGATTTTCGAAATGTGCTGGTTCTGCCATTGGTTGTTCACCATCACGAAATTCGACAACGACACGATTTTCCTGTGTTCGTTGAGGTTGTTGACTAACCTTAAACAAATGAAGTAATTGAAAGGACGTTTTGAATGTTTATTAACTGGTTCAATAATAACAGATAATCCAAAAGGGGTAAATCCAACTTTTTTTTGTTACACATCTAGAGATAACTAATTCTTACCATTACCAATTTAATCATTCCATACTGTAATGAAATACTCACGCAATCTACACATGTGTAATGAAATATTCATGCAATCCTACTCTTTGCTCATATTTTATAAGAAGTAATTCATTTACGCAGTGGGACATCAAGAAATACTCACAAAATTTCGAATATGTATTTTATGATTCACAGCAACTGCAGAACGAATAATTTTGCGAATGGATAAAGCACACAGAAACTGCAATGTAGGAATCGATCTAAATGGTGGAGCAACCGAGTAAAGCTCTTTCGATGTTTCCTCTTCAGTAGGCAATATGAAATCCGAAAATGAAACGGAAGTAATAATCTTAACTTCGAACACATTCGTTGTTTGGCGACGTACTTGTAGCAACTGAAGCTAGTGAGGAACTTTTGACAGAATATAATAAATAAGAATACTTATAGAGTTACAAACTGTAAAAATAATTATAGAATTACAAATTATATCTTAGATGCTGGTATAAGCAAAGAGTGAATAGAATTAAAATTTCTTTTTGTTTAAAAACGTGATAATGCATAGAGCTGTCACCAACATTCGGAACAACACATATTATTTATGATGCACTACATAAATTTCACTAAAGAAATAAGGATTTTACTTAAATATTCATTTTGAATATTTTACAAAACGACAAAAAGAGATACTGCGATTCTAATTGAAAGCATTATTACCGATAAATATTATTACCTGATCATCATAAGGCATCACAAGTATACCATCAATTTTTAGTAATTCCCAAAGGATTCGCCGATGTGAAGCCGGAACGGCAGCACCACAATATACACGATCATATTTACTATAATGGGATGGACTAAGATGCAATCCATTACCACATGTGAATTCCGGAACTGCCCAATCATAACATTGCGTTTCAGGACAATGCAATGTTTCAGCAACTAATGAACGTGCATATTCTACGATATTTGAATGGATTTCAATACCATGATTCATACCACTACTACCTACAAATGAGAGAACAAACGAATAATGGCGAATATAAAGTTAAAATATGAAAACATACAATATAGTAAAAAAATGTTTAGATTTTTGCACCGTTAATCATTTTATGTTGATATATATAATGCACGTTTGATTGAGCTAAGAATAGAAAAAAAAAAAATGGAATACTATGATTTACAATATAGAAGATAAAAATGTACGAAGTACGACGACATATAAGGTAAACCAGAAATAAGACATTTAATATTACAATAAATTATACGTTAAATTAGACATACAGAAAAAGTATTGTTTATGTTTGTCATACATTAATTGATTTCCGTTTTATATATTTTACTAATTTCTGATCATTTCACCGAATTAGTGAAATCCTAATAAGTAAAACAAAATTCTAGCTTCTTGAAAAATTAAAATTTTTTTTCTTCTTACCTAGTAAATAGCCAGCAACCGTACTCAGATAACCCGTACCAGAGCCAACATTAAGGAAACTGTTGCCTTCCTGCAAATTCAAACATTCCAAAACATTGCCATATATACATGGAGCAGAGATGTGTATACGTCCAGGAGAACCAAAATCACTTTTCCAAGCCAAATCTTTATATGCTATATATCGGCCTTCTACCGGAAAAAATCGGCGACGATCAACCAATCTGAAAAAATAAAGAACCGGAACGAAATATAAAGGAAGACTTATTAGCGAGGAAGCCTGATTATTTCTTTTAGATGACAACCAGTTTAAAAAAAAAATAAATAAGAAAGAATTAAACAATTTCGTTCCTCGAAAAATTATTAACAGTCTTTGGGCAAACAAAAATTTTAGTTTGAAAATGTTTCGAATCACTTTATAACGGTTATTAGCAATATCCCTACATACTGCACCAACACAAATGCAACATCAGCTCCATGCAACATGAACCTTACAGAGTAAAAAAGAGAATTACTTACCTTAAAGCAGTTTCAACTCGATGAGTAACAACAATGCTAGCATCAATTAGTTTATCTATTAAATCATCGTTATCATGTCCCGAACTTGCAGCCAAACCCATGACTGTAAAATCTGAATTAATTCTTTGAAATAAAAAAAGTATTCGATATTTATCACATAGCGAATCAATGCATCAATTATTTTGCTCCGTGAATTTATGAACGGACCATTCACTCATCGATCAGATTAAAATCAAGTGATATTTGAATAAATTTTATACAGCTGAAAAAGTAAATAAAACTATATCCAATAGTGGATGTTGTAAAAAAGATTTGCGCAAACAAATAAATGAAACAATACTGAATGGCCTTAGGAAAAGCTTACATAATTTTCGCACAAATTTCAGACCTGTGAATAAAATTAAAGAAGAAAAAAACCTCGTATTCCATATATACATCAGTTTCAGATAGATTATTACAACTTGGTCACATATTTATCACAGATCTCGAGTACATATCATCCAAATCCTCGAGATATCTCCGAACTTTTATATTTAGAATCAAGTTGCGGAAAAACATCGAATTAAGAAACTGATTTGATTCAATAACAAAAACTTCCTTCACGTCCTTTTTTAGCCTAACCAAACTGCAATTAAAAACTTAACAAGAAATCCATCCCAAGAATTATACCAAAATAATTTTATTCCAATCTTACACCAAATTTGTCAAAGAAAGCTAGTATTTCTTTGGATATTGTTGGTTAATACGACATAATCATGTCATATTGTTTGCATATCTCCGTTTTCGTGAATATTCACACGATATGTTCGTACATACTTCTCGATGCACGTGTATCCACACATCCAGCTCTGCTCTATATAAACAACTGCATGCATGCATGCATGCATGCGTCCGTCAGAATAAACGTGAAAAACATGTGAATCAGCTAAAGCAATCCTCCCTCATGAGCAAACGAAACCAAGTGCTGCAGCGGCGCTTGCATCCTTACTGCTTCAATAATATCCTCTCAAACTGTAACTGATGTTAGCTGTACCAAAATTCGATCAGCTATGAAAGAAAGGGAAAAATCAATATTGCTATGTTTCAACATACAGCTTGAAATTATGCCATCATCATCATCATACTCATTCAGCTAAATATGCAATTGATAGCAGCAGTAATCATTCATTAGCACATTAAACTTCATAAAATGCATGTGTATACGTGTACTATTCATTTATCAATAAAAAGTGTAACAGTGAACTGCGAGACAACAAGCAGTGCTAATGGTGTTATTGAGTGAACAAAAGTGAAGCGAACTGCCATCCTCTCTCGACATGTATTGATCATTCCCAATCAATCAGAAAGATTATTTGCGGAACTCAGCAAATGAAACAAATGAGAGTAACGAAAACGTTCGAATATCCGACAGAATGAGAGCCAAGAAGAGAATGAGGAATTTAATGAATGCTGAAAGAGCATCTTTCCATACGCAGACATATCTCAACCTTGAATTTTAAAGAAATATCGATCAGCACCAGAGGTCAAATGGGAAATGTGCCTCCCTTATTCAAACTTTTGTTTATACATCCTAGCAGAAAATAATATAGCAAATTCGATGACCACAAAAATCCTTTTTGCTAAAGATGAGCAAAAATTTATTCGCTAAATTGGACTCTTATTGTCGATCATTACGAGGAATTCCAAAAATTAGAAGTGTCAAATTATTCGAAAAATTTTCAGATTTCTCCTCTTTCAGTTTTCTGTGATTTTCATTGATATGTAGTACCAAAAATTCCAAAACGATCTTGTCCTTCTTGGAATTCTTTTCTAGAATACCAGCCTGATAAGTTATCCGTTGAAAACTTATAATAGCTGATAAAAGGAATACATTCATAGTTGATGGAATATGTTATTTCGGATAATATACAGTTTAGAAATCCAAAAAAAAGAAAAAAACTCCCGGCTACTAAAACCGAAAAAGTTGAAACTGGATGTAATTAAAAATTGTACTTTCTTATCCTTGCATCCATTCATACATAAAGTTTGGCATTACAGACCAGTATATCAAGGAAAGACCAAGAAAAAATTTAGGAAATAACCTAGAATGAGCGATTTTCTGAAAATACTGCTCTAGAAAAAAGAAAAATTTTTAAGCTATCAAATCAATTAATCAAAAAAAAAAAAAAAAAAAAATCATGTAACGTGAACACATAACAAGAACATGTAGGAGAGTCAAGAATTGTCTCAAAATTTTACGTATTAATTTGAAGGAAAACCTGAAAGCAAATACCAGACTGATTTCGTTTTATCGATTTCGACTATGAAATAAATTTTATCAAACTTCACATCTCCTGCCTTTCCAACTTATTTCCCTTCAAAAAAAACAAAAACTTGGTAAACTTCATTTGGGAATTTGATAAATCTGAAACAGAAGGAACCTAATAGTCTGAAATAGGAACCTGGCAAACTTGAGACAGAAAGCAACTACCATGCTAGCCAACCGCTTACTTTATTCGAGACTCAAGACACAAAGTCCCGACAGAAAACAGATGGAAACATGCCCGTTCAGTTACATCCTAGTTTCTTTCTCCGACTCTCTCCCCTTCTCTGCTTCTCTTCCTTCGACATAAATAAGCGAAGTAGCAAAGTTGAGATAAGTGACAAAGTCGAAAAAAGAACGTAGAAATAGGAGTGTGCTGGGATGGGAACAAAGTATTCCGTTAAACTAGATGAAAGAGAAAAGAAAGAAAGTGAAGGCAAATAAGCAATGGGAAGAGTAAGAAATGAAATCAATGGATTTCATTTTCTCTTCTTCTTTTTCTTATAAATGAATGGATTTTTGCTTCCTTAATTCTTCACTGAATAAAAGAAAGAGAGGAAGGAAGGAAGGAAGGTCAATAGGTCAGTGTTTGTTCCTAAGTTGTTTTATAAGATTGGTACTTCCATAAATCTAGCTTATTAATGCATGTAACTCTAGGAAATAGTGATGGACTTGACTCCTGATTCAAACGATCAAGACATTTCATTTCCAATATTATCGAATTCATTTCAAGTAGTCAATCATTTCACTTATATTAAAGCTTCTATAGCAAATCAACACATAAATAAAGAAACGATCAAATAAATAAATAATTAAATGGATTAATTAGTACGTATTTCAATATATTACATTAAAACAAGTGCTTCATTTTTCATTTTCTATTCTTTTATAAGCAAAAATAACTAAATTGCGTTGCAATCTAAAAAAAAAGAAATTTGCGCAGTAAACATGAAATATTTTAGGAAAAAGAAAGGATATGCCGGAAATATCTTTTCGGTGGCTTTTATCGATAAAACATGAGAAAAGTGGAATATGGAAAGACTACTAAAATTATAAATCAAATTTACTCCATTTCTCTCATCTACACGCTCCCATGTTTCATATGTTGGTGAAATCCGCGATGTCCCGGTATCCAGTGAACGTTGATATTATTTACTGCGAATCTCAGTAATGAACAGCAAAAGCTACCGAAAGCAAAAAGAGAATTACGGGAGAGAATGTGAAATTTCAGTACTAGTAAACATGGAAAGCATAATATAAAGCTGCAATAGTTGCAAACAAGTCAGTGGAAATGAATGTTTTGCAGCCATCGGTTTCCGGATTCAGGAGTGGGGTATTAAGAGGTCTCGGAAGATGGGAAGAGCGGGGCATTGTTATGTGTACTCTTGTCATTTAATATTTATTATTATCGTCAATAAATTGGCTATCATCACTAGCCCTAACACAATCATAAAAGTCGATGAATTTCAGTGATGTCCGATGCTAATAACAGTAATGATAAGGATCTTAGATCGGCAGTCTGTGGTTCTCATTCTTATAAATTATCAGTTACTGATTATATTATGAATCATTCTTCTATACAGCATTGCTATATATTGTTATCGATAATCGAAAATTGCGACACTTCGATATTACGTTGTCGATATTGTGATTGCACATGCTATTGTGTTCACAGTAATCTCGATAATTAAAATGATTATCTAACTTCCACTTTCTTCTATTTCATGAACAATAACTTCTTGGTAATACTATCAACAATAATTTCTTAGTAATATTATCAACAATAAGTTTCTGGTAATCAGTAACAATAACTTCTTAATAATATCATTAACAATAATTTTAGTTTTATGATCTTACGTAATGATTATAATCATATTGATTATAAAAATTATTACTTGTGTTTTTATTATAGTCTTAAGAAATGTATCAATTTTTATAACAATCTTAAAAAAAGTTGCCAGTAATTTTTAACTATTCGTTATTTTCGATAAGTTTTTAAGAATTGTCGCGCAAGTCACTATTTTCGAATTTCTTTAGCTTCAATTTTAATTTTTACGAGAAAATAAAAATTTCCAAGCATAGGCCTTTCATTAAATTTAGCTAGAAGCAATTACTGTAGCAAATTTCATAAGACGTTTACTTGCAAGTTACTGATGAGCTTATCATCTTTATCGTATTTATTATTGTTTTGCAGTCACCGTTACTATTATTATTATCATTTTTTAAGATTGTAATCTTGAGTAAGTTCAGTTTTGCGATGAGTTGATAACTAAAGGCAATATATATATGCTAAAATATGCATAAATCCTACGAATCATTTTTATAAATTCCATAAGGCAATGTTATTGTTATATTTATATATTTTTTAATGATTACTCTTAGTATTATATTTGTCACTCGAGCTCTATTGTCACTTTTAGATTATTATTATTATTATTATTATTTTTTATTGCTATTATTATTACTATGGTATCATTTTTAAGATGTGATTAAGTTGTCGTTACTTTGTGACTTCATGAAAACGACGAAAAATATGAACATTTGATAATATTTATATGAGAATATTATGTGAAATCGTTTTCTATTGCAGGAATATAGACGATCGTTGCGGCAAAGATCTAGATCTAGTTTGGGACATCAAAGGTCCGTGGGAAGAAAGTGTTGCATCATTAAATGGTAGAGATGCGAGATGGATGCCCGAAAGCTGAAGATATCCTCCACGTCTTACGTGATCGTGTGGCACTATTACCTGGTACAAGAGATCGGAATGGTCGAGCCGTGATTATTTTCCCAGCTCGTGAGAATACTACGCCGATCAATTCCGATTATATCCGGAATATACTTATTTATCTTCATGCTGTTACGGCGTTAGTTTTGCAAAATATTTTTGAAAAGTGAAATCTTGAAAATTTTGAAATGTAAAGATCAATTTTGATTCAACAGACTGATTGCTGGTCAGAAAAATTATTCTGATTAAAGTTAATGTGCATAACAATATATAACCGGATATAATTAAGCTTCTGTTGTTAAATAATTTGTACAGCATATCTCTGTGCATATTAAATATGATGTTGCTTTATCAACGTCCTGAAAGAGATCAAGACATTAAATTCAGACATTAATCGCTTGCCTCTATTCATCTGGAATTAATGAAGCTACTATTTATTCAGCTCTCAGGATAATTTAAATTTTTATAACTTGATGAAAAATGAAGAAATTGCTACAGATTGTTGATAGATGAAGTTATTTAAAAAAGGATTTTGATTTAATTACTTAGTCAACTATCTTGGATGATCATATGAGTTTTTCAGAGATGATTACAAGGATCGTGGTTTTACGATCATTATCGATATGCGTAAAGGCACAACATGGAATAATGTTAAACCGATTCTCAAATGTATACAGGTAAATAGAGATATTGTTTTTGAAAAGGATACTTATAATTAATTTCTTTTGAAGAAAATATTACTTATCTTTTTTGGGAAAGGAGATCTTAAAAATTTAAAAAACTTGAAATTAAAACAATAACTGGAACAGACCATTTTGCATTGCTCTAATAATTTGACATTGTTAGTCATTTTTCTGATTTTCTAATTTTTTTTTCCTGACTTTCCAAAATCATAACTGTGGTCGAATATATTGAAAACTTTCTATTTGATTATCGGGAATGAATGCAATGGAATTTCAGATGATTTTGGATGACTGAATTTGATTTACGAATTATAGGAACATTTTCCGGCAGAAGTGCACGCTGTTTTGATAATTAAACCGGATAAGTTTTGGGAGAAGCATAAAACATCGGTGTCGAGTGGGAAGTATAAATTTGATATTCAAATGATTTCGGTCGAAGGACTTATGCGATATGTGGATTCATCACAGTTAACGCGTGATTTAGGTGGTTCACTATTTTATGATCACGATGAATGGCTTGAAATAAGAATGGTAACCAGTTTCCTGTTACTGTATTTTTCGATTCTTTTATAAATTTCTAATAAAAAAAAAGGGAATTTCATTTCATTGCGTATGAACACTTATTAAATAAGCTTAGCAGAAGATTGAATGAATAATAAAGAGATGAAAAAAAAAAAGACAGGAAAGTGGGATAGAATAATGATGAATAGTACGCAAATTTATTTTTTATACTTTTTTTTTCTAGACGAATTTATCATGACTATAATAATTGTTGTAAACAACATCAAACATGCAGGAATTGGAAAGACTGATATGGCAAACGATTGATGTTATGCATAATTTCGAGAACTTTCGTGAAGAAATAAAAAATGGTGAAATGCCCATTGATGTTACAACAGCCGAACATGCCACAGCAGCACATGTTGTATTGAAGAAGAAAATCTTAGGTGCACCTATCGAACGGATTCAACATGACGTTGAGCGGGTGAGCTTATAGAAATTTGATTTACTGCATATAATTATATCTTGGATATTGCAAAATTTAGGTTTTACGGAAGAATTTCACGATTCCTTTTTAAGTTTTCTTTCTTTTTCAGATACAGCAGAGGATATTAGGTTCTACTGATGGGACAGCTAATGATAGTTGTAATTCATCAAATGGACTGCTAGTAACTAATCCAGATCTTGCTGCTGCCCTTCCCCATCTTGCATCTCTTATCAATTCGCTTCGTATTTCAAAGTTTGTTTACTTTTTAAAACAAATTTATCATTAAATTAATCACACATTTATTACATAACTTTGACAAATGGAGATAGAATTTTCTTTCTTTCTTTTATTTTTATTTTTTCATTTTCATTTTTTAATGTTCTTCATTTCAATAATGATTTTTTTCAGAGATGAAATTTTTGCACAGTGGGAAACACGTCGACAAAAGCTGGATCACTGCTATCAACTCAAACTTTTTGAACAAGATGCAGATAAGGTGCTATTTTTATGACTATTTTTTTGCAAAAACTCCTATCTTTCCATCTTTATCTTTTCTCAGTTCTTTTTATGCCTCAGAGTATGTTTACTTTTTCAAGATATTTTTTCTTCGTTTCTCATATATGTGAGAAATTAATTCACATATTTAGATGTTCGACTGGATTCGAAGTCATTATGCTTTATCAATGCAACGACTTCTTGAAATCGGCGATTCTGAACAGTCAACTTCAATGTTACTCACGGAGCATCTTGATTTTATCGCAGCAGCCAATGTTAGGTTTTTTCTGAGCTTAATTTTAATTTTCTGAATGAACTTAAAGTAGAGAAAACCTTGCTAACGATTTAAATTTCTTCTTATCTGTTCTTTTTCTCTTAGAACTTTTGTGCATGTTTTAAAATTGACAATATCAGGTATAATTTTATTAATATCAAATGATGGATGAATTATGCAGAATACTGAAGTTAATATATCACATGTGACAACAGTTGCCAAACGTCTTCGCGAAATTGGGAATTATGGAAAAGTACAAATTGAAAATGTAGCGATGCATTTGGATGAGGAATGGCGACGATTCAAACAGATCAATGATCAGCGATCTCGCCTTCTTGATTTGGCGCTTTCATTTCATCGTAAAAGCCACATTGTAAGTTTCAGTCAGTTTTTTTTCAAGATTTAATATCATGTAATTATTATGTTCTGTAGTCGAAAGGAAGATGTTTGAAAAAAATTTACTGTAATTGGCTTTCTGATTACATTTTAGTTTATGAACTGAAGAAACTTCTGACTTAGTCGATAGAGGTTTTTGACCCTTATTTGTTTTAATTATTTACTTCAAATATTAGTTTGTTCATATTGCAGTATTTGTCTAATGCACCAGCATGGTTGCATAACATTAAATTGGAAAATGGTAGACGAATGGGTCAGTATTCTGGTGATGAACTGGAAGCAGCAATAGCTGAACACGAACGTTTCGGAGAAACGTTCTTGCAAACATATGCTGAAGTAAGATTGATTAGTTATCAATTAAGTACCCCATAACTCTCTGTGATTTCAACAAAAAATTGCATAATTTGTAGTGGATCTATGATGCAAGATTTGCTTTTTGGTCTCTAACTATGAGTAGCTTTCTCTTGTTTTATCCGCAGCGAATTGGACCCTTGCGAAGTCAAATTTAGGATAATGAGATTCTCATTAAATTACATTAATGCAGATATAATGAAATCAGACATCCTTAGCTTTTTTTAAACCAGATGGGTGTATATAAATAATTAGTTTAAATAAGTTGTAGATGTGAAAGTAAACTTGTATTTAGTTAAACTTTTAAATACTTCTTCAAACTAATCATAGAAAAAATGAATTGCAGGCTGTTGGTGATGGTCGTTCTTTAACACAAATCCTGAAAACATTAGCAAGTGATACAGTTGGCCAGAATAATGCTTATAAGCACACTGTTGATTTAATTCAACAAATAACTCGAGCACATAAAGAATTACATTCTCAATGGCAGGCCAAAAAGCTACGTTTACATTCCAGACTTGCACTGATTGCTTTCGAGACAGATACTCATAGAGTTGGTTTTTTTATCTGTAGAAATTTTGAAAATAATCTGAAATTTCCGCTTAGTTCCAAATCAATCCCAGAAATACTTCCACATGCTAACTTTGTGTAAGCAAACATCGCAATTGTCATCTAAGCAACAAATAAACTTAATTGAAATTGTTTTGAAAGGTTGATGTTGTTCGTCCTGTATTTCAAGATGTATTGAAATGGATGTTTGGTGATAAGGAATTGAAAACTGGTTTCTACAAATTATATGCTCTTACTATTCATTAGCGCTTTCTATACTTAGTTATTTGTCTCAGCTGTTTCGGAAAAATTTTAGCGAAAATTTAATGGAAAATTTCAGTTCTCTACTATTGTTTTTTCATACAATTTGATTAAGCACTTTGTTAAACAATGGTAGAAATATATCTGTTACTTCTCGAAGTAATCATAGAAATTAATAATAATGTATTATGATATTATATATGTAAATAATATATGGATAGAAATTATAATAGATATGAAATACGATTTTTTTTTTTTTGGCTATTTCAGGTTCTTCAGTGGTTGGATGAACACGGTGATGCTTACTTGAATAAAAATACTGCTATTGGTAATAATTTATCACAAGCAAAAGTTTTACAAAGGAATCATAGTCATTTCCGATCGGTAGCCTCTAATACCTACTCAAATGCGGAAAAATTATTCACCGCATCAAATACTATAATTGAGTCCGGTATGTTTTCATTCATCGTATAATTTTTTCATGTCTTTTTTATATATGACTTATAAAATTTCAAAATTCCGATCTTGAAAATTGTTAAACTCTTTTCATAAAAGAAAAAAAAAAAAACTGCATTATCTGTGAATGTAGCATGGATCAATTTCCGCTACTGAACTAATGTTACCAGTTAAAGTGCTTCATTTATCCATTCATAAAAGTGTGCTGTTCAGTAATTCGAACCGTTTGTTTATTGCTAACAGCAAGCCTAGAAATTTCTTTTATTATGCTCACAACTTTCGGAGTGTGTACGTTCCATCCTACTTTAAGACGCTGTTACGATAAAATATATGGGCTATGTTGTTAATAAAATAGTTTCTAAGCAATTTTATTTGTGAATAATTTGTACAATCTAAGTTTCAATAATTTTAAATATTAAAAACAAATGCTAATTTCAGGTGAATGCGATGTACAGCAAATGAGTGTTGTAGTGGAAGAGTTGAGAAGGCGAATTGAAGCTTTCTCCTCTAAAGTTTGATTTCTTTTTCTTTTTCCCTTTATATCGAAAGTACTCAGAAATATCGTTCTCATACATCCATGTATTTGTAGTATTATAACTGAAACGATGTTATTTTTAGGTTGAATCACGGCGAGATTTGCTGAATAAATCAGTTCTGTTTCACACACATTACAGTGAGATTATAGAATGGTATGGACGAATGGAAGTGAAGAGTAGCCAGTATGACTTTGTTTCGACAAATGTTCAAGAAGGCGAGCGTCGTAAAGAAGAATGGATGATTGAAAGTGATGCCACAGCGCAGGTCTTTCATCGTGCTAAATATCAAATCAAATTCATTTCTTTTTGTCTTCCTTTTTTTTTCAGTGACTGATGAGATAAGGATTTCGAAATTTTCGCTGTAAAGTTATTGATAGTTGCGTTCTTTTATGCGAAATTTTTAGAACTTCGACTTATATTCACTTTAATTTTTTCTTTTATTAACGGCATTAACATCCTTCTTTTAGCTGTTCATGTTAAATTTTTTACTATTCCTTCTAAACTGCTAGATATTAGTCATTTTTTTTTTTAAATTTTACTATTCCTTATTTGTCGATAACATAGCTGTATGTTCGACATGATAATTTCTCTTTAAAAAAAATGTAGAGACTTTATTTAACCATTCGTAAATTAATTTCCCTAAATTAAATGCTTTAAGAAGCATTTATTCCTGAAAATCTTTTCATCTGATTTCATTTTAATTTAGGCTTATGCGACCACAATAGGTGAAGGAAATCAGTTGATCAGGGCGTTGGAGCAACAGGCTAAGATAATGAATATCGATAATCGTGAAACAGTTGCTGTTATCGAACGTTTAATCAGTGATATTGGTGAGTGGTTTGTTTATGACTTGTGTCCAAGTTATGGGTAATTCTGCATTATTTTGAGAGTTTAGTTAAGGTGAAAATGAATTTTTCTTCTATATTCAAATTGCTAATTAAACTTCCTGACTTAGTAAAGCTCCTTGCAGAAAATAAGACTAGCATTTATGTTAACAATAACCGAGATGATGCCTCTGAAGATCTTGTTGGCAAACTAATAACCGAGATGATATCCCTGAAGATCTTGCTGGCAAAAATTTTATAGTCATCATATAAAACGATAAGAAATTCGTTAGCTCTGTAAAAAAAATTTTAGAGAATTAAAAGCCATTCTAAGGAGTAACATAAAAAGTTATTTTAGGTAGCAGAATAAAAAAAACTTTAGATCGCTTAATAATATTGTAACGAAAAGTGGCCCAATAATAAGTAGCATTCAAATTTTGCAGAGCAGCGGCATGCAAAACTGGCTGACCGTTGGCCGCATCAAAGAAGATCTCTTCAGCTTGGCGTGAAATTTGCAGCTTTTATCAAGGATTGCAGACAGATTATTCAACAGCTTAAAGTATGAACAAATTTATATAATAAACAACGTTTAGTGCCTGGATAGATCTCAGATGCTGTGTCCGATATTTCCTGCGGAATTTTTCCTTTACTGTACACGCACTTCCTCATGATTTAACTCAAATCTTTTAAAAAATACAGTAAATGTATTTGAATTTATTTCATGTGAAAATAGATGACTCAATTCCTTCAACTTTCTCTCAAGCCTAGAGGCGATTTTAGATTTTAAATGGAAGTAGTAAAGTAATAGGATTTGGCATGGAAAATTGTTCGGTTATTCAAACACTTTGGGATTATTTTTTAATCTTAATATTTGCAGAACTGGCGCGAAGATATGTTGGCTTTGGTAAAATCTAGTAGTTTCGCTGAGCGTGCAGAACATATTCTACCATATCAAGATGATAATACTACCCAAGTCAAAACTGCTGTTACTGGAGTTAAAAACAACGCAGCTGAGCTGCTGCAGGTGACTAATCACAAATTATTTTTCAGCTAAAACAGATGAAAACAATAGCAAAAATTAAATCAGTAATTATGCGAGAAAATTCTCTTGGCACTGTAGGGTCTGGGATTTACGCATGCTTATGGCGATTTCAGTTCCGACGTGTTTTTATGCAGAACTTTACAATCACTTTTTTTTACTTTCTTCTTGGTTCATTCTTACTCAGGCATATACCAGTTTTTTGATATCACTTCCACTTAATTGATAATTTTGCATGATGATGTTCTGAAATGAAGTATAATTCTTAATAGGCGTAATATCTTACTTTATCTCAGAGTAAAAGTTATGCATGTATTTATGGAAATCTTTTAAGTTATTTGGATTTCCTGATTTTAAGTTTTATATTAAATCTTTCCAAAAATTTCCGTTCTTTTTTTCGAAAATTTTATTTTCTAGCAATAATGTTTAATTCACAGTAACTGTTGGTACTATGAGATTTTCTTATCCATTATAAAAGGATTTTTTCTTTACAATTCCTGCATCTTTCCAAATTAATGCCTTCTGTTATTCATTTTCTTTGCTGATTATATTATTGCGCTACGAAAAAAAAAAAAAAAAATAAATAGGATCTTACTCAATCTTTGAGTAACTTGCAATATCTTTGTTATGTTCTTACATATCAGATTCGCAGGCTGAGTACCTATTTATTATTGCGAATGACAAAAAATAAATCCAAAAAATTACTAGAGATAATCGTCAATCACAAAAGAAATTGTCCCATGTGTTTGATATGTTACCAAAAATCGTATACGCGCAACTACATATAAAATCTTATACCTTCCGGATATTATAATCTGTTACCCTTCGAATTCACCGATTTTAGACTTTTGCATTTTGAGGTGACTCGCTAATCTATCTATGTGTTTCCAAAGTTATCTTAATTCGTAACTATTTTTTGTCTCGATATTCATATTCATGACTGCGTTCCTTTTATTTATTCTTGCTCATAAGTAATTCTGATGATAATCTTCTTTACTTAAATCTTCTTACGAAACTAGCAAATTTTAAACTTAGCTGTTTTCTACAAATCCAAGTTTTTTCATTCCTCTTTAATTTCTTTGAAACTCATCTATTTTTGTTATGAATGAGAAAGGATAATGGACAATCGTTCTAATTCGGCGGTTATTCGCTTATGCAGTTTCATTGCTTGTTATATACTTAATGTGAACATTCAGTAACGAATAACCCTTGCTCAGTCTCTTAAGCAATTCGGCACTATCTTGACTATTAATTATTTTTCATCTTTAATATTTCTTACCAGAAATCTTTTTTTTTTTTTCTTTTCTAAAGAAGTCCATAGAAATTAAATATTCGTCAAGTTTTTTCGAAAATTCGGAATTCCAGTTTCGAATACTGAATTCCAATTTTTTTTCTTTTTTTCCTTTTTTTTCTTTTTTTTTTTTTTTTTTTTTTTTTTTTTTTTAGGAAGTATAAAGGGGAGAAAGGGTACAAAGTTAAGAGAATCGTAGAATTGGAGATTCTTATCTATGATCAATGTTTCATGATTGAATTAGCTAAAGCAATAATTGTAGAAATAATGATTAAATTGCAGTTGTATCGACCAAAATTTTTATAGATTATCTGTTTTTGAAAGCGTGAATTTATTCTAGTAAATTTTGTTTAAAGGCTCTTCGAGACAACGAATCTACACTTGTTAATACGGAGGGTGTCTTAGCCACCGATGTGATCATTTCTAGCTTACAACAACTTACTGATTGTCAACGTGAAGTAATGCAGGTTAGTTCTTCGTTAAGGAAGATACTTTATTATTATCATATATCCTATTATCACTATCAAAAGAACAACCGGGACATTGATTGTTTTCCAAGTAATTTGGTGTTTTCCAGTAAAACTTATTAGATATAGCTCTTAAAGTTTTGGAGATATCTATTTTGTTAAGTTTAAAATATTCTTATTAGATCAAATGCAGTAGTTCGTGTTTTATTATTAGCGTTTTTTGCTTTTGTTTGGTTTGATAAAATTTTTCCGAATAACGAATATAGAATTACCAGTTAAGTTAATGGAATTTTCTTGCAATATATAAAGTTTAACTTATGATAAATAATGATTTGAACTATTTAACTAATCATAAATAGTTCAAATCATTTACTTTACAATCGTCTTTCAGATAAATTACAATTTACATATGTTTGATAATAACAATGAATAAGAGAACAGATTTCGATGTGTTGAAATATGGTTACTGGTTTTATTTTTGGTTATCTTAGGTAGCGCAAGAAACGCACCATCGAATTGAGCAGTGCATGCAGTTCAATCGTGCACGCGCAATGGCAACAGTTGCAATTCAAAAAATGCAATACGAAGAAACAAAATTACTTCATATGAATACAATTCCAACTTCTTTGGATGAAGCTCTAGCTGCTCAAGCTGCTCACAAGCAATTCCAACATGCTGTAGAGGTAAATTGCTAGATGGAACTGAAACAATTTCTTTAATTTTTTCCCAAGATACAAATATATATA